>JACEFZ010021379.1:0-37983 GCA_014155875.1 Cepaea nemoralis
ACCGTTTTCCCATAAAATCACAAACGAAAATATCGCGGGTTTCCCCGGGACAGAACATTTCAGCTGGGCAATGGCAAAAAGGTTTGGCCCCCCAAAATCGGGGACCAAAACCACAGTGCGTTAGTGTTGTCATGAAATGGTACGGTTGCCGACCGTTCAGAAAGCAATCGCAAACTACTGAACGTAAACTGGCCAAGAGATCACAAAACCATACAAAATTCTGGGTTGACTGCGACATCCTGTAACTAACTATGCAACTAACATTTTTAACTGTAGTTTGTCATTGCTTTATGAACGAGAAGTCAACGTTGAAGTGCAGTTGATCGGTGTAGGGACTGAACCCCCAACCCCGCCGACCTTTAAAGCAGGTTGCTATCACATCAAGAGCCTTTGACTTGACATGGAACGTCAGTCATAAGTGCCTCAGAAGTCGGAGTATGTTCGCCTGATGGCGAGGGACACCGATAATATGGACAGCTAATCCACACGCAAAATTCAGCCCAGTGCTGCGAGAACTAGCGTGTTTGGACTACGCTCGAGTTTAAAACGTGCGAGTGGAAAATAACCAGACCCTACCGACTGTTTTTGTGAATTACTAGGCAATTTTACTTTCAGTAGTGTGCCGGTGCCTCGGTGCTCAGTACGAGATGACACGATCCTACTTGGGTAACTATGGGAATTGGCTTCTTTGCGTTATCATCTATAAAGAGGGCAAGGTGCCACTACATGCTTGGGTCCAGACACTTGTTATACGACTCACAACTGTGGGATATGGCTGGATATGACTTTATTGGTTAGTTTGTTTTCCATCCTGCAAAAGGCTACCTTCGCCATAGTGATTCTTGTTCTAATCTCTTCTAGGCACCTCTTATCAGATAGTATAACTGACACACATAGTTGTAAGGATTCACTTGTTTAAGAATACTCTCATTTACCTGTAAATGACAGTGTAGTATTTCCTTCTTTCTAGTGATGACCATTATCTGTGCCTTCATGCAATTTAATTCTAACCCTAGTTGTCCACTGTGTGCAACAATCGCATCTACTAAATTTTGCAGATCCTCTACATAAAATTACTTCAATCAGTTTACGGTTTTCAGATATCTAAAGAACAGACGGCTTTAAGGACATCTGCAAATCTACATCCTTGCCCAAAGGGCGATGAGGAATATTTTGTCAAGAGCACAAAACATATATCTGATCATAATAACTAGTGGAGGTCAGCATGGATAAGAGCTCTTGCTCTTAAACTTCCGTTGCGCTGATACCGAGGTAGCGAGTTAAACCCATACAACCGTTCAGTTGGACTAAAATGTTGACTTCTCGTCCTTGGCTTGGGGAAGAAAATTACAAGTACCTCTGAAGTCGGAGTGGGTTCGCCTGATGACGAGGGACACTGGTAATAGGGTCAACTAATCTACTCACAAAAATCAGTCCAGTGCACTAGCAGTAGTAGCAATTTTATGGACTACAATTCAGTTCATAGCAAGCGAACGAAAAAAAAAAAGGAAACAAAAAAAGGAAAAAAACAATTCCATCTGCTGTTTCCTTTATCTATCCCTTTCCACAAATCTCTCCGATTGTCACATGTTCGTTTTTGCCTGCTAATAATGTGGACAAAAATTATGAATGCTTCTTTCTGAAATTTGTGATAAGTTGTATGTGCGATCTCAAAACGTCCATATTGCTCATTTTGGCTGTCCGATGAATTTTCAGCATTCTCCTGTAAAACCACATCTCTAAGGCTTCTACAGACTGTTTACTAATTGTCCAGGATTTGCAGTTGTATATTAAAACTGTTTGTATGTAACATGTAATAATTATTTTTCAAACCTCCATTGACATTTAACAGAATGCAGTTTTTGTTTGTCCTATTCGGTTCTTTAAGTTATTTATATGATGTCTACTAATTATAAATTAATGCCATTATTGGTCTTCTTCTAGCTCTAACACCAGAGCCTTTTCCATAGTAGTTGTAGGACATCCGAAGGAAGAAGCACCACATCATCCCCATCTTCCATCTTAGCTATCAAGTGTCGTGGGGGAGGGCTGTTGACCTTCCAGCGCCCAGTGGGTGGCACTGGATGGTGTCATTCCGTGTAATTGTACAGTGTCTTCGTTGTCGTGAATCCATTTTCTCGCATCTATTCTTCTTTGATGTAGCGCCATTGCTGGCAGTTGATGGTGTTGCATTCTAACGAGATGGCCGAACCATTTGATCTTCTGCCTTTCAATATATGTGACACAAGATGTTGATCCCACTGTCTGTCTGATAACATCATTTCTTACTCGGTCTCAGATAGTTAAGTTGGCAGTTATTTTCAAGCATCTCACCTCACATATGTGCAATTTGCGTAAATGCGATTTGGATACAGTCCAAGTTTGACATTGGTAGTGTAGGGTTGGTGTGAATATTCTAATCATTATCTGTCGTTTTGCGGACATAGGTATATTTGAATATTTTAGTATGGGCGAGGAAGAAACACAGAGGAAGAAAAAATCTCTCTCTCTCTCTCTCTCTCTCTCTCTCTCTCTCTCTCTCTCTCTCTCTCTCTCTCTCACACACACACACACACACACACACACACACACACACACAGACAGACACAGCGCACACGCACAAGCGCACACACACCCGTTCGTGGCCATAGACAAAAGAAGAAAAGATAAAAGAGGCATCAAGTATTAAAGGAGTAGATTTCTTTGTGTCCATCTTATGGCGGTCGATGGGCTAACGTGTCTTAGTCACTAGGTAGAGCAGCTACTAGTAGGTTCTCCCATGTCGGACAGGTCATATGGTTGCGACCAGGCGAAGCGATACACAAGACCATGATGCCTTGTAGGTAGACTGGGGACAGTCAAACTAGGACAAGCAAATCCGAACAAATGCGATTAGAAGTGCTATGCACTGAACCGTAGCCTTGACGAAACAGTGCATTAAATGTAGCATGTAAGGAAGTCGGGAAAAGACACACACACACACACACACACACACACCCATAGAGCTATTACAACATACAGTAGTAACTGGTATAAAGATATGGCTGTTCATTGAAAGTATATTTCAAAGGAAGATATGGTAAATACCACTGGTAACATGTTCATGTCAGTCACATTAACGTCTGTAACGTTGATATCATTGATCTGATCTGTATCATATGTGCAGAATATCTTGGCGCTGAGCAATAGGCCTTGGGAGCTTCCCCGCTGAGGATTAGAAAACCAGTGTTATGATTGGATAGATTGATAAACGTTTGCAACATGATTGGTAAATGCACAGACAGATTAGACAATTGTTTAAGATACGTGTATTATGATTGGACAATTTCTGAAACGGATTAAATATAATTGTACAGTTGTATAAGCACATACAGTATGATAAATGATTTACGGATGCAATATGAATGGAGAATTATATAAAAACATTCGTTATGATTTGGTAATTGATTAAAAGATGAAATATGATTGGGAAATACATAAAGGCATTTCGCATTGTGCATTTCTTTCGAAACGCTTTTTGTTTGTGTCCGCGTTAACTGTGTTGTGAAGTTCACAGATTCAGAAAATGGCTGGCGGCTAGTTGCCGGCACTCTGGCAGCTGCCTTATGCAACAAGGCTTGTGTGGGCTGCTTGTGTTTTTTCGGAGAGCTGTCCTCTTTGACAGTGAACTGCATATTCAAGTGAAGGACAACTTGCTTATAGTTCTCTGGCCATTTGCTTGGGGAAGCTACCTTTCCTTAATGCGTTGACATGGTACAACAATGAAGATGTCATGTGGTTTTCACTGGCACGGGAACAGGACAATTATGGGTCGACTTGCTGCTATTAAATAAGAACCTGACGATTAGTACTATTACATAAACATGATTAGACAACTGCATTAACGGATGCAATATGATTAGACATTTGTTTGTACAATCGCGACGTGATTTGATAATTGTATGCATCCTCGTTACATGACTAGACAGAGTATAAATGTATTCAATGAGATTGGAGTGTGTAATATACCTGTATTTGGATAGAGACAGAATCATAAACATACTTAGGTAGCAATGTAGAAAATGTTGAACTGATAAAAACTGTAGAACTGATAAAAATATCAGAATAAGAATAAAGAAGACTAGAGTAATCTTTATAACACAAGAAAATTATTGGAAGACAAAAGAAGGTAAATGTAGCACAAAACTTAGACGACACTATCCTACTTTGATAACTGTGGAAATTCTAGAGCTAATACATGCTTATCAAGCTCCGACCCTCGCGGAAAGAGCGCTTTTATTAGTTCAAAACCAATCGTCGTTGCATTTCGCTAGGCGCGGCGTTCCCACTGGTGACTCTGTATAACTTTGTGCTGATCGCATGGCGACGCATCTTTCAAATATCTGCCCTATCAAATGTCAACGGTACGTGACATGCCTACCATGCTTGTAACGGGTAACGGGGAATCAGGGTTCGATTCCGGAAAGAGGGCATAGGAAACGGTTACCACATCCAAGGAAGGCAGAAGGCGCGCAACTTACCCACTCCCGGCACAGGGAGGTCATCATCATCATCAAGTGCCGTGCCAGCTGGCGTAGGCGTTCATGGCTCTCCACAATTCTCGGTCTTTGGTTTTCTGGATCAACTCTGCTGCTGATATTCCTCCATGCCACCGTCTCAATCCATCCAGCACCATTTCTCTTGGTCTGCCTCTGCCTCTCTTCCCCTCGATCTTTCCAGTTGTTACGATGTTCTCCAATGCCTCTCTTCTCATCACGTGACCGAAGAAAGATGTTTGTATCTGTCTTATTATTGTATATAATGTTCTAGTTTCATTAGCCTGTTTCAGGCAGTCATCGTTAGTTACTCTGGCAGTCCAAGGAATTCGCAACATTCGTCTCAGGAACCACATCTCTGTTGCTTCTAATTTCTTCTTAATTTGTTCATTTACATTCCAAGATTCACTGCCATACAGTAAAACTGGTTCTACATAGCATTTCAGCACTCTCTTTCTTACATTCAGTGATAGTGACTTATTGCACAAGATACACTTCATTTTCTGAAATGCGGCTTTTGCCTGCCCTATTCTGCTCCTAATCTCTGTTGTACATCTTCCATCTGATGTTATAAATGCCCCTAGGTATCTAAAATTATCCACTTGGTTAAGGATTTTTCCTTCTATTTCTATGTCACATTTTGGTGTCACCATTTTCTTTGATATTACCATTGTTACTGTTTTCTTGATATTCAAGAAGAGTCCTTTCCTTGCATTCTCTGTTACTACAATGTCTAATAACTGCTGTAGGTCTGTTGAATTATCCGCCACCATTACTGTGTCATCTGCATAGCGTATATTATTTATATTATAACCTCCAACTAGTATTCCTGGCATCTCTTTGATCTCTCTCATTATTACTTCGCTATACAGGGAGAAAAGATCTTGTGACAAGACACACCCCTGTCGTACTCCTAGCTTTATCTGTTCGTAACTACCCTCTTTATTTCCCATTTTAATTGCTGCTACTTGGTTCCAGTAAACATTCTTTATTATTCTTAAATCTTTTCCATCAATGTTGATATCTTCCAACATTTTAATAAGTTCATCATAGTATAATCTATGAAGCACAAATATATGTCTCTCTGTTTCTCTTTTGACCTTTCTATTAGTGTCCGTAATGTATAAATTGCATTGTTTGTGCCCTTTCCTTCCACAAATCCATACTGTTCTTCACTAATTTCCATTTTTATTTTCTTTTTGTTTCTTCTCATTATGATTCTGAGTAGAAGCTTAGTGATATGGTTTATGAGGTTAATTGTACGAAAATCTTCACAATCAATTGCTCCTGGTCTTTTTGGTATAGCTATAAATATAGATTTCAGCATATCACTGGGTAAATATCCAGTGCTGTAAATATCATTCAACATTTTGGTTAATATATCTACTCCAAATTCTCCCAATGCTTCTAATTCTTCTATTGTGATTTCATCTGGCCCAGCCGTTTTTCCGTTCTTCATATATTTCATAGCGTCAGCGACTTCTTCTTTCAGAATAGGTGGGCCTTCTAAGTTACTATCTTCTGTTAATTCATCCCTTTCTCCGTTATATAATTCTCTTATATACTCATTTCACCTCTTCATTATAGCACCTTCCTCTAATAATATCTTTCCTGTTTTTGATTTCAAACACCTTGTATTTATTCTTATTTTCTTCCTGTAAGCTCACTGATTTGTCTGTACATATTTTTTGTATCATTAATGGAATTTAATTCAATTTTTTTGCATTGCTCGTTTAACCAACTTTATTTAGCCTTCCCACATTTATCTTTTATTTCTTTATTTATCTTAGCATATTCTTGTTTGTCATTTTTACTCTGTTTTCTTTTGTCCATCAGTTTTAAGATTTCTTCATTCATCAATTTTTTCTTAGCTATTTTGCCTCTCTCCGATAATATTTCTTTGCTAGTTTGATGAATGGAGTCCCTTAACATTTCCCATTGTTCATTTATATTCTGTATTTTAGCTATCGCATTGTACCTATTTTTCACAGTCACTCTGTATTGTTCTTGCAGTTCTTTATCTATTTTTAGAACCTCTTTATTAAGTCTCATGTTCTTAACCATTTTTTCCCCTCTCTTTAATCTTACTTTTATTTGTCCACATAGTGGTACATGATCACTATTACAGTCAGCACCAGGCATTGTCTTTACATTAATTAAAGCATTTCTATATCTTTTATTAATTAGTATGTAGTCAATTTGGTTGCGTATTTACTTATCAGGGCTTTTCCATGTGTACAGTCGTCTTTTATGGTGTTTAAACCATGTGTTTTCAATTATCATATAATTGATATTTGCCCATTCTATTAGCTTTTCCCCTCTTTCAGGTCTTGTACCTAAACCATAATTCTCCACTACATCCTCCATTTTACCGTTTCCTACTTTTGCATTAAAATCACCAAGTATTATTTTTATTTCTTGTGATCCAATTTAAGCCATCACCATTTCTATTTCGCCGTAAAAGTGTTGTATTTCTTCATCACTACTGCTTGTTGTTGGTGCATATACCTGTATAATATTTATGTCTATTGGTTTGCCTTTGATTTTTACCATAACTACTTTATCTGAAATACACCAGTATCCATTAATTGACTTGGCTGTTTTTTCGTCTAATATTATTCCTACACCTTTTTCATGTGTATCCCCTCCAGAATAAATTATTGTGTGATTGTCAGCTATAATTTTGCCCGATCCCTTCCATCTCATCTCACTAACGCCTAGTATATTCATTTTCATGCTATCCATCTCTCTTAGAACCTTGGTCAACTTTCCTAGCTCATTTAATGTCCTAACATTCCATGTTCCTACTCTAAATTTATTTATTTTAGTTATGATTTTGCCATCAGTAGCTGGATGACAGGGAGGTAGTGAGGAAAAATAACAATACGGGACTCTATCGAGGCCTCGTAACTGGACTGAGTATATTTAAAACCATTTAACGAGCATCTATTGGAGAATAAATCTGGTGCCAACAGCCGCGGTAATTCCAGCTCCAATAGTGTATATTAAAGTTGTTGCAGTTGAAATACTCGTAGTTGGATCTCAGGTGCAGGCGGGCGGCCCGGCTAGCTCCGGTTCACTGCCCGTTGTTCCTGCCCTACCGTCTGCCGGCTCTCTCCCATGGGTGCTCTTCGCTGCACGTTCCGGGTTGGCCAGCGCTTTTACTTCGAAAAAATTAGAGTGATCAAAGCAGGCCTCGGCTGCCTGAATAATGGTGCAAGGAATAATGGAAAAGGACCTTTGTTCTATTCTGTTGATTTTAGGAACTGGGAGTAATGATTAACAGGGACAAACGGAGACATTCGTATTGTGGCGTTAGAGATTAAATTCTTGGATCGCCGAGCTACCGCGAAAGCATTTGTAAAGAAAGTTTATATTAATCAAGAACGAAAGTTAGAGGCGGGAAGACGATCAGTTCTGACCATAAACGATGTCGACTAGAAACCTCAGTGGCAGAGTGAAGCGAAATGGATTGTACTTTGGCTAGAAAATCCATTGCGTATAAGGTCCGAATCATCTGCAAGGTCCCTCTACATGCTTGGTCCAGACACTTGTTTTACGGCCCACAGCTGAGGGATAGGGCTGAATTCCTCTAAGTCAATATCCCCCGGATGTGAGGTCCAGGCCGTCACTACCTCTGCTGCATGGAGGTGAGATGCTGAGTCGGCAGCATCTGCAGCCTATCCCTAGAGCGTTATCAAAGGTGGGAAAACCGTCTCAAACCCATAAAGAGGAAAGCCAGTATATAAAGCTCATTGAGTAAGCGTTATGAAAGGTGGAAACGCGTCTCAAGGCATGAAATGGCATACTGATTGGTTAGCGAAACCATTAGTGGAAATCCGAAGTGAAAACTTGCTGTGTGCACGTTATCTACATACAGGTCCCTCCTAGTCTTCGGAAGAGCAGTCTGTGATGAACGGAAGGCTCAATACATGGAAGTGATGGTAAGCAGCCATGTGCAAGGCGTAACGGTTCCTTAGGTGGGCCCATTACCAGAGCGTTGTGTCGGCTATGCAATTATGGAAGCCTCCTTGGAAGGCGGGGAATTCTGATGGTCTGCCCATGCCGTCCCTTGAGGGTTGACCGTGATGTCTTCTGCCGTTCTGATTTGACTAGTGGGATGTGGATTACACCACTATAGTGAGAGCCGAAAGTCCCTGGAAAAACCCGGGAAGGCTAACCCGGTTAACAAACAGAAGTCGGATGTGTCGGCCTAACGGCACAAAAACGCAGTTCTTCTGTAAACAGGCACAAAGCAATCATATGCGGAAAAAAACACCTCTCGGGATGAACGCAGAAGAAGAAGAAGGAGGAGTGAAACTGATAAAAATATCAGAATAAGATAGAAGGATAGAGTAACTTTTATAACACTAGAATATTTTTGGAAGCCAAAAGAAGTTAAATTTAGCACAAAACTTCGAATATTAATTCTAATGTAAAATCAGTACTAATGTTAGTTAGTCAGTTTGTCGCTATTCCAACTTCATGGCAAAGGGTTGCTCTTTTCCTATGCTATGTTCCTATGCCAGTGAATATCACACACAATGCTACTCACTGCCCCATGTGAAAAGAGGAACAACAACAAACATACAGCCCGCACAGGTATACTATGGATAAGCCCGCTGCCAGAATGCCAACACAAAAGTCCGCCACGAAAACTACAGTTCATCGTCGATGGAAGCGGTAGTCACTAGAAAACCAGCAGCCAGACATTACTGCATAAGGCAACCCAGTTAGATCAGCGATCGGCCTGCCACCATTTTTCTGAACATGCAGTTCACGCTAAAAGCAACCGTGGATAGATGTAAAAGCACATCACACGAAATTCACAGCTCATAGTGTCGCTCCACGCACTCAACTCAGTAGCAGGGCGACGGAACCATGCCCTACCAGTCCAACATGAGGAGAATGCGTAATCAAACCGTAGTCACAAGCATAAACACTCTAGAGGCCTTAACAGCTCAACCGCCTATCCTCCATGTTGGGGAATGGAAGTCCAGAAAAGCATTACTATTAAAGACGAGCCCAGGCGTTCGACCGCGCTCATGATATTTTGAGCGCAGTTTGCTATCAACTTCGCTAAGGCGTCATGTGTACAAAGAAGAAGAGTATAAAATCAAGGACAACTGTCACAGCCTCACATAAGGGCGGTACCAACATAGAATTAAGAGAGAATGGAGAAGGGATAGAACTCCAGCTAAAGGGAAAGAACCGAGTCACTCGAAGGCTCGAATAATCCAGAGCCTTCTCGAAGGACCGGTCAGTGTGATACTCTTGCTACTTTTGCTGTTAACGCAACTTCAAATAACATTACCTACCTTCCAAAATGAATCTTTCACCACTATCCTAATAACAAACAAATTGTTCATCATATTTACCATCTCACTCATATATCAACCAACTTTGCGCCAAATTGAAAGAGCAAAAACCATGCTACAGTTCATTAACTCCTGTTTGTGCAAAATATTTCATATAACTTTGATATATGCCTTTATGCCTCTTACATTATTGAGACTTATTTTTACATCGATACCTATACAATTACGTAATATGTGCAATTGTAAGAGTACCCGCTTAGAGGATGTAATGTGCAAATTGAAATCAATTTTTTCTAACCCACCCGTATTAAGATTACCAAACATAGATATACCTTTTATTCTGACCACAGATTCGAGTGCTATCGCAATTGGAGGATGCCTGATGCAGGAATATCAAGGCGTGAGACATCCAATACTCTATGTCAGCCACAAGCTTAAAAAGGCAGAAATCCATTACTCCACAGTTGAGTTGGAGGCATTAAGTCTACTTTTTTGTATGCGTCGTTTATCTAAGTTCCTCTTAGGTTCGCATTTTGTTGTTTTAACCGATAATTCGTCACTGCTGGTACTAAAACAAGGCGTTCCAAAGAATCATCGATTATCAAGATGGTGTCTTCTTCTTCAGGATTTCGACTTTGAAATCCGCCACATCAAGGGTACTGATAATATTATTGCTGACATATTGTCACGGCAAACTAATGCACCAGCAGACTAACCCTAGGCACATTAATTATTCGTCATATAATAAGCTGTGATATTTTAGTCTGTTGCATAGAACAGTGTACCTCTACACCTACCATAAAACAGTGTACCTCTACACCGACCATAGAACAGTGTACCTCTACACCTACTATAGAAATTTCATCCAGAAGTATCAACGCCCAAGTGAATAATCTACTTATAACACTCACGAACATGAAACTTGAACCGAGTGAATAATCTACTGATAACACTCACGAACATGAAACTTTGAGAACTCTATAGTGTATTAAGCCATATTACCAATTGCCAAGGCTTTAAAAACAATCCGAGCGATATATAATATCTGTGAAGTGATTTCAACCAGTGAACTGACAGTCATCGTGTAAAGATTAAGAACACTGCATACTCGCTATTGCAAAGAAATTTCGAAAACAGCCGGAATAGAACTACGTCGATTACAACATGCAAGGGACAACTATATTAACTGTTAACATTCATGACACGACACACGGACAACAGGAGGACAACACACACATCGTCGTTGGAGTTAATTAATTTACTATTAGTTAATATGTATTACACTTGTATTTAATTATATATATAAAATATGTCAACCTGTAACTTGTATATTTTCTACCATAATATTACAGGCATTTTCACTCATAGGTGAAATATTCGTCCTATACAATTTTTTCTATTTAAGTTATAAACCATTTTTTGATTACACGTACAAAAAGTACTTGTTATCTTAAAGGGAACATATCGCCTAATCCGTTTTTTCTAAGGGCAGTAAGACTTACCTTAACTTTATTTGTATATTTTAACAAAATACTATTTTGTATGAAAGATGTATGAATGACAGAGTGAATGAATTAAATGAGAGAGCGATATACTGAGCGGACAAATTGTACGCAAAACGTATTTATTTTAATTTGTCTGCGTCTTTCATGTAAAAATGTATTACCTGTCTCAATTGTTGATACATGTTTAGTATTGAATACACTACATCTAAGCGCCACTGTTTGGAATGCCCCGATCATGCATTACACAGATTGGGTAATTCATGACAAAGGATATCCCAACTCGTGACGCTTGGAAGTAAACCACACAGTGAGCACACACTTTATACAAACTCAAAACTGAACACTAACAATTAAAATACAGTCACTTTATTAGAAACAGCAACATATCAGTCAATACACTAACAAGCCAACAGGAACACACGTAGTCAGATGTGATAAAACAACAGCATAACTACATATTCAGCAATATACAACATACGGAAGTAAAAATTATCGAAATACACACGCAGGACAAGAATTGCCAGTGTACTTAAATAGCCAAGACATTTGTCTTGTTAAAACTCTCTTACACAGAGTTTTATATCTTGGTATCATATGGATACTTGAGAAGGGCGCGGTTGTAAAAACAACTGGAAACGTCACGGAACTTCGGTCAGATAAGCATGTTTAAGAACATAGAAGAGAGAGACCTCTTCAGCAATCATCTTGAAGTGGTGTATGGGAGAATACATGAGTTGTTGATGCAGATGTGTAGGTTGCCAAGTTACTATCCACCAAACTACAAACACCGACTTTATGTGATCCTGTGACAGAATTAGTACAGAACTAATTACCATATAATAACCCATCAAAGCAGGGGGGAGGGGGACTCCTGTCACAGCCTCACATAAGGGCGGTACCAACATAGAATTAAGAGAGAATGGAGAAGGGATAGAACTCCAGCTAAAGGGAAAGAACCGAGGCACTCGAAGGCTCGAATAATCCAGAGCCTTCTCGAAGGACCGGTCAGTATGTCCACAGCCCCGTGGACACCGATGGGGCCCGCCGATTGCGGGGTCCACGAGAAACTCGAAGAGAGTTACCACCCGTGTCGGATTGCGACACGTGTGGATAGGCAGACACGGACTGGACATCGAGGAAGCAACAGGGCTTACCTTAAGGGGGACTTGATAGTTAAAACCCAAGTGTATTTAGGGGTCTTATGCATATGTTAGATAGCTGATAGAGTTGTTGTAATAATCATGTTTATTGTAAACTCCTGTGATACGCAACTTGCAGATTGCTGGCTTGAGAAAACTCTCTTCGCCAGCTTACTGTAACATAATCTAAATAAATGATGTTAGATTGCATATGAAGGACGGTGACAACAACTAAAGGATATCTAATCTAGGTCAGCGACTGTGAAATATGGGTCGTGCACGGTGTTTTACAATGCCGGCATACCGGCTTTGAAATCATGCTATATGGAACAGATTGCTGTGCGTTGATTTTCATGTTATGCGGTCAGAAAGCAATCGGAAATTACTGAACGTAAAACTGCGTTAGCTGACTCTATGACGAACGGGTTACGAATGCGTTGGTTTCCCATACAACAGGTATGAGTAGTGGTCGTTTAAAACCAACTCTATGACGAACGGGTTACGAATGCGTTGGTTTCCCATACAACAGGTATGAGTAGCGGTCGTTTAAAACCAACTCTATGACGAACGGGTTACGAATGCGTTGGTTTCCCATACAACAGGTATGAGTAGCGGTCGTTTAAAAATCAATGGCGAACTACTGAACTTAAAACTGCATAGATAATGACAACAGCCAATAAATGTTGGGGTTTTAGCAACGTCCTATAAAAGACGTGCAGTTAACGTTATCTAATCTAAAACTGATCCGTGGTGTTTGAGAGCGAGGTTTCTGAAGTGGCGTTATCGGTTATATTAGTTGGCACTGCACCTAATGGTGATGTTAATGATTGTCTTCCACCGATGGGAAAGAACGTATTCACGGGTAGATATAGTTCTCTACCAGGGATGGAAGCTGTCTTGAGCAGTGGTTCTCAACCATTTTGGGCCCATGCACCCCTTAACCATATGTTCAGAATGGCATTCCCCCGTTTGAATTTCCTCCACATAAATCCCCCTTCCCTACACAGTATACATAAAAATGGAAGCTAAATTTAATAACACATACTAGAACTAGTCGTCTACACAAAACGTAATTTGCGGGTCTACTTACGTTATAAAATCATTTTCAGAAGAGCTAGAAATACAGAACCGTAAAGTATGGTAGGGAACACAATATCAAGTAATCGATTCTTATATTAATGCGATCTTGAAATAATCTTAATTCTCTCTCTCTCTCTCTCTCTCTCTCTCTCTCTCTCTCTCTCTCTCTCTCTCTCTCTCTCTCTCTCTCTGCCTCTCTCTCTCTCCCTCTCCCCCCCCCCCCCGAGAAGCACTGGTCTAGATGAAGCAAACTTGACACGAATCCATGCAGAAGCCGGACCCCTTACCTGTGAGGTTCATAACCAACCATGTGTGACTGAGGTACATAACCAACCAGGTGTGACTGAGGTACATAACCAACCAGGTGTGACTGAGGTAGATAATCAACCAGGTGTGACTGAGGTACATAACCAACCAGGTGTGACTGAGGTACATAACCAACCAGGTGTGACTGAGGTACATAACCAACCAGGTATGACTGAGGTACATAACCAACCATGTGTAACTGAGGTACATAACCAACCAGGTGTGACTGAGGTACATAACCAACCAGGTGTGACTGAGGTACATAACCAACCAGGTGTGACTGAGGTACATAACCAACCAGGTGTGACTGAGGTACATAACCAACCAGATGTGACTGAGGTACATAACCAACCAGGTGTGACTGAGGTACATAACCAACCAGGTGTGACTGAGGTACAAAACCAACCAGGTGTGACTGAGGTACATAACCAACCAGATGTGACTGAGGTACATAACCAACCAGGTGTGACTGAGGTACATAACCAACCAGGTGTGACTGAGGTACATAACCAACCAGGTGTGACTGAGATACATAACCAACCAGGTGTGACTGAGGTACATAACCAACCAGGTGTGACTGAGGTACATATCCAACAAAGTGTGACTGAGGTACATAACCAAGCAGGTGTGACTGAGGTACATAATCAACCAGGTGTGACTGAGGTACATAACCAACCAGGTGTGACTGAGGTACATAACCAACCAGGTGTGACAGATCTCCACTCTAAAGAGGAACGAAAAAGAAGACGAGTCGGATGTTGGAAATATGAAGGACGGCTAGAGCAACAAACAACGATTGCTTGGAAAGGACAAATGCAGCCAGAACATTATACTAACTACAGGGTGTTTTAAAATCTCACTACACTTTGTATATAGAACACATTTTGCACGGACACCAATTCATGAATGTGTGTAGTTTATTGTTAATCATATTTGCCATTCTTCATGTTTCTGATTCATACAGAAGTACTGATTTAACTTAACAAATTAAAACTGTAATGTTTTATGACATCATATACTTCATTTTTCGAATTTGTTATGCATACAAAGTGTAAGGAGACTTTACAAACAGCCGGTATAAGACAGGCACTGACAGTGTAAGTAAGTTCCAGAAGACACATGCACGAAACGCAGACTTATAGGTCTGTGATGTTTTTGTTTAAATGTTGCATATCCCTTACAGGATGTTGCAGTCAACACCATCATTTTTCAGCTGCTGTTGATGTACTAGGCAAGTTTTTACGTTCAGTAGTGTGCCATTGCTTTCTTCTAGACAATACTAGACCCATATTTGTACACATCCATCAGCACTTGGTGGATATTTGATCAGTATCCCACCGGCTGCATTTAACTTCTCACGACATTTATTATGACCTATTTAAGCAGGGTCGACTAACTTTTGTTGTCATATAATGAGAAGAGAAGCATCAGAGAACTGTGTGACAGCTGGAAAGATAACGCGTAGAGGAAACGGGGCGTTGGAGACCATTGTGACAGATAGAAAGATCATGGTAGATGAGACGGGACACAGGAGAATATTGTGACAGCAAGAAAGGTCACGGTAGATGAGACGGGGCACTGGAAAACATAATGACAGCTGGAAGCAGAGGAAACGACATCTATGGGAAACATTGTGACAGCTGGAAAGATAATCGGTAGAGGAAACGAGGCACTGGAGAACAATGTGACAGCTAGACAAATGTTCGGTAGAGAAAACGAAGCACCGGAGAACATTGTGACAGCTGGAAAGATATTCGGTAGAGGAAACAACATCACCGGAGAACATTGTGACATCTGGAAAGTTAGTCGGTAGAGGAAACGTAGGATCACGGTAGTTGAAACGGGAGTAGTACACAATGTACAAACTACTTCGAAAATAAGGATCCAGATTTTCCTGGTGACGTAGTATTTAACTATATAAAAAGTCATGATCCTATGCTCTGACGTCAAAAAACGGATCCTTTTCGGACCACATTTATGAAACATTGGCGGGAATATACATTTGGCTACTACCGGTGTCAATTCCGGTACTTCCGGTTGACTACTTCCGGTCCCTGGGTACCCCCTACCGACCGCTCCGGCCACAGGTGCCCTTGCCGGCCGCCTCCGCTTCCCCCGATCCGTCCCGAGACCACCTGAAGACACCAAGGCAAGCCCCGGGCACGTGGAATACCTATATGGATAAGTAGACCAACTAGTCGCCGGGCACCTGGGTTCGGGTCCCAGTCTATGGGAGTGGGTGTGTGTGTGTGTGTGTGTGTGTGTGTGTGTGTGTGTGTGTGTGTGTGTGTGTGTGTGTGTGTGTGTGTGAGTGAGTGGTAGGCCGATGTGAGAGGCGCGAGGGAATAGGCCCCTACCCCGGATATTAGCCTTTGCCCCCCAGAGGAGGGCCACCAATATTCACACCGAAATGCGAACATTAGTGAATAGCGCAACCAGACCCAAGGAAGTATTTGGAAATACTACTCTTTGATCTTATCCAAAAGGACCATAGACGATGTCACCATTACCCCTAACCCGGTCAACCTCAAGGAGAAGGTATAGTAGGGTCCATCACCGGCTCAGAATGATAGTCATGTGAATAGACAACCACCGAAGCAGCTGAATATGGTTTTACCCTCACAGTCTTATCAATGCGAAGGTGAATGCTGTCCACATGGGGTAATGGACACCGTAGACAATGTCGATGTGCAACTCGGGTACCTTCAACTTTAGGAAAAAGTCTGAAGCCAGATTACGGCTATTAATTCTATATATGGGCACATTGCCACAATTAATAAACACGTAATAACATATAGACACTGATTAATTCTAGACAAAATAACACTAGAGACCAGTCTCAATAGTATACAGTCAAGTAAAGTAACATAATCAGCGAAATTTGCAAATTAATCATTAAAATAATATTTTATAAAAATAACGCCAGTTAGTCACCTTCCGTATTTTGGAAATAGTTGTGTCCCTTGATGTCTGCAGTAAACAGCATTGGTGTACATATCTGAGAAGGGCTAATGAAAATAGCTTGCTCTAGAATTAACGCCCGATAATGAAAGTTGGAATATAGTGGTTATAAATGACGCTAAATCGATTTAGCACATCGCCCGAAGTTGTAAACAAAGAGTGTAAGGTACTTTGCTTGGGTGCCAATGACGTATTCACATGAAAAGTTTCGTAAATATGAACAGAAAATCAACAAATATTGTCAGAAATTGTACATCTCGAAGGACAAAACCTGTCGGTATGCGTGGATGGTGACAAATATGCTTTAGTTTGCAGTAATCGCATAAAAGCGGTAAAAACTGCATCAGCGAGGCAAGCTCCAGGCATGTCATGCGAGGCAAGCTCCGGACATGTCTTTAGCTCTAAAAAAATTAGCTTACTATCGCAGAATACCATTCAGACATTAACAAGGTACTTTAGGTCATTCTCAGACAATGTGAACAGAAAATCAACTCAGAAATTGTACATACAGAAACGGAAAAAAATCCGAGGAAAATGCGGGAAGTTTGACAAATCGGCTTTTATTTTGCCGTAGTCGCATTATGTATAAAACATATATGTTGCTAGCAGCTACTGCTAACGTACTTACACGACAAGACAAACATTCGAATGGCTATTTCAGAGCACAGTGGGTAGGTTATGTTTTCATGTTTAGCTATATGGTAATTCCGCAGAATCCTTAATTTGAACAGATTTATTAATACGGGTACTGCTCAAACAAGGCATTACTATCATATTTACCATCAACATCCAGTGCCTTGTCGTGTACACCAATGCTGTTTACTGCAGACATCAAGGGACACAACTATTTCCAAAATACGGAAGGGGAATAACTGGCGTTATTTTTATAACATATTATTTTAATGATTAATTTGCAAATTTCGCTAATTATGTTACTGTATACTATTCAGACTTGTCTCTAGTGTTATTTTGTCTAGAATTAATTAGTGTCTATATGTTATTGCGTGTTTAGTAATTGTGGCAATATACCCATATATAGAATTAATAGCCGTAATCTTGCTTCAGACTTATTCCTAAAGTTGAAGATACCCGAGTTACACATCGACATTGTCTACGGTGTCCATTACCCCATGTGGACAGCATTCACCTTCGGATTGATAAGACTGTGAGGGTAAAACCATATTCAGCTGCTTTTGTGGCTGTCTAGTCACAGGACTATCATTTTGAGCCGGTGATGGATCCATGGATCCTGCTATACCTTCTCCTTGAGGGTGACCGGGTTAGGGGTAATGGTGAAATCGTCTATGGTTCTTTTGGCTATGATCAAAGAGTAGTATTTCCAAATACTTCCTTTGGTCTGGTTACACTATTCACTAATGTTCGCATTTCGGTGTGAATATTGCTGGCGCTCCTCTGGGGGGGGGGGGGGGCAAAGGCTAACATCCGGGGTAGGGGCTTATTCCCTTGCGCCTCTCACATCGGCCTACCCCGTACACACAAACACACACCCACTCCCATAGACTGGGACCCGAACCAAGGTGCCCGGCGACTAGTTTGTCTACTTATCCATATAGGTATTCCACGTGACCAGGGCTTGCCTCGCTGTCTTCAGGTGGTCCCAAGACGGATAGGGGGAAGCGGAGGCGGCCGGCAAGGGCACTTGTGGGCGAGACGGTCGGTAGGGGATACCAAGGGACCGGAAGTAGTCAACCAGAAGTACCGGAAGTGACACCGGGAGTAGCCAAAAGTATATTCCCGCCAATGTTTCAAAAATGTGGTCCGAAAAGGATCAGCTTTTTGACGTCAGAACATAGGATCATGACTTTTAATATAGTAAAAACTACGTCACCAGGAGGATTTGGATTATAACAGTACAGGTGATACGATAAGGCTGTGTATAGTGGATGGCTCGTGTCGATATAGTGGACAAGTCTCGTCTATTATATAAACATGCGTTTATTGGTTGAAATAATACATCTTCAAACTGGTGATGTTATTTACAGACATGTTTTCTGTTTACCTAGTTGAATCCCAAGTCCCAAGTGACGTGTGTGCAACCCCTGGATACTTCGACCCATTCGTGCACACACGTTCACCAACTATGATTTCCCACTAGTTAATGAATGCGCAGCATTCATTAACTCTCCACTACTAAGCTAACTCCCTTACTGTTATATACTTCCCCTTCTTCAAGGAGACATTTTCTCTGAAAAAGTCTCAACCCCAACTCTTAACCACTTAACTCTACTGTTCTATACCACATCTGCCCAACAATCCCTTCACATATATTTCCTAATTCAAATCTCACCCTCCTATCTCATCATAGCCAAATGCTAACCAGAGACATACTTCATACAATATCAATAATACAAAACTCTCTACAAAATTCGTTATAAAGTTCTCCACAAAAACTCTCTACAAAACTCTCTATAAGCGAACCGCTTTTAAAGTGTCCATCTAAATTATGATTGACAAAAATTGAAGATATTTTCTTTATCTTTTCTCACTTACTCACATTCTCGCTATTCTAGGATAGACAGGAAAAAGATTGGTTTGGTGCGCACCTAAGGAAGTTTAGAAAGTAAGGAAAAAGTAAGAAGTAATCACATTTCTCTTCCCATGCATTCTCAAAACTTTATAAAATAAAGTTTCCAAAATTTATCTTCATTTCCGTCAATAATAATTGTTGTTATCAAAAAGTTATGTTAATCCAAAACTACAACCTTTTGTATTATTCACCTCGTCAAGTTCAACCATTCCTTCAAAACCTCCAAATTATTAGTATACTGTTAAGTACAGTCTTCTTCTTCCAGTGTCCACTTATTTAAATGCCAAAATTCAACCTGGCATTCCCCCCATATTCTCCCATTAAACGCTGTTCAACCCAGCTCCTATTTCAACTCCCATTTACCCAGTATTGCCCGTCATTCCCCTCATCCATGGCTTTCAATCCATGTATTTACATTACAACCCGTCTAATGTAGTCCCCAATTCAATCCCCCAAACCATTTTTAACGGTTTAAGCCCCAGCCACTTTTAAATATACTTCTCCACTACTTTCCCTACAACATACTGAGTTACTTCGCTAATCACCACAACTTCCCCCTTAACTAAATCATGTTTCACCCTCAATTCCTATTTATAAACGTTATACACGTTAAACAGCTCAACTTCAAGTCGCAAAATTCATAAAACGAAGCATGGCCCTTACTCTATGTTTCATATTTTCTGCAATCTCCCAAAAACAACTCTTCATTTTTCCCATAACTGAACGTCAAGCTAGAAATCATTTTAAACACACCCAGGGTAACAAAAGCAAAGTTTTGTAAAAATAAACAGCTAAGGTAACATATTATCACATTTTATAAAGAACAACTGAAGTCAAAACAATAGAGCAAACAATATCAACCCCCTCATTCTTTGACATCATTTTTATCCCCACACATTATTCAAAATAACCATATGTGATGAAATGAAAAACCATATATATACATACATATTATGACTACTAATCAATTATTTTCCGTCTAAGAAAAACTCAACACTTCAACTTAAAAATCAAAATGATAATAAAGCATATATCAATAAGTCTTAACTTACTACAATATTATGTCTACTCATCCCGACAACTCTCAATAACTCTTGATTAAGTTATTTGCTAACTTTCTTCCTTAGAAATTCACAAATACCGTCTCTAACTTCTTCTTCTATCTGCAATCTGCAGAATATTCTACCACGCTATTTATCACTTCTCCATTTTCTTAATAACTCCAAATTTTTTTCTATAAGTGCAATATCTACATCAATGTCGCCATCCTCCCGAGGAGAACTATCTTCTTTCATATCAGCATCCTCATCAGTTTCTGACTTTTCATCCATCTCTTGTTCCGCATCTGTATACCCATTACTAGCAACCGCTAATCTCTTCCTTTCTAAATCCAATCTAATCTTCCTATCTTGATGTCTTAATAAATTTTCAAACAGTGGCATATCTTCATCACTTGAGGAATTCACTCTAAATTTCCTTTGCCTCTTAATTTCTTTTTCTTTCTGTCTATCTAACTTTCTTTTTACTGCCTGTCTAGTATTCATAAATGGAGCGTCTATTTTTTCTTTGATTGATCCTTCACTATTATAACCGTCATACGTGTTGTTTTCCTCTGTCATGACTGTTTTTGGTATTGTTTCTTCTTGTTCAGCAGTAGTAGATGCTGTTGTTACTTGTTTCCCATTCTCTATAGGTATTGGATATTCCGTTTGTCTGATAATCTGTCCATCTGACAATATTTCTTCTGAATAATAATAATTATTATTATTCTCTGCATCTTTTTCCTCATTATCCCGTCTTAAGTGCTCTACATGTGAACGTGCAACATGCCCTGTAACTTGATTCTTAATAGTATACGATACTGGACCCTTTTTTTCTAAAATATAATATCCCGGGACCCAATGAGCATCAAACTTAGAGTTTTTCCTATGTTTTTTGTAATAAACTCTATCACCTATGTTAAACTCTTGTAAGTGTGCATTTTTATTTGTGTATTTCTTCTGTCTTTCTCGAGCCTTAATTATATTATTTCTTAAACGTATATGTGCTTTGTGCATTTCTTGCAACCTTGTTTCCTGAAAATCCTCCCCCACATATTTTCTCCTAGGCTTTAATAAATTGTCAATTGGTAATATTGGTTCTCTCCCATGTACTAGGTAAAATGGTGAGAAGCCTGTTCCTTCATTTTGGTGTGTACGGATCGCCCCTAATGCTATTCCCAAATAAAGATCCCAATCCATATCGTGTTCTTCTACATTTTTCGCTAGTATATTGTATAATGTCCTATGTTGTCGCTCATTTTTGGCATTCGAAGATGGTCTGTAATACGAAGTTTTAATGTGTTTTATATTCAAATCTTTTACCAATTTTTCAAACTTTCTATTTACAAATTCTTTTCCATTGTCTGTAAGTATTATTTGTGGACACCCAAACCTTGGTATAAATTCTTGTAAAAGCATATTTATAACTGAATCAGAACTCTTGTCTGGAATTGGATAAACTTCTGGCCAGAGACTATATGAATCTACGATATGTAGTAGGTATACATTTCCCGATAATGTTTTTGGATGAGGACCTGAAATATCCAAACTTACTTTCTGCATTGGAAATTGAGGAATATCGGTATCTTGTAAGGGACATTTAATTATCTTCATGTTTCTTAACCTACACTTTTCACATGCTTCAACATATTCATATACGCTTTTAAATAAATTCGGCCAGTAATATTTACTGCTAATAGACTTAACTAACTTATCTCGTCCAAAATGACCATTATTATCATGATATGCCTTTAAAACTTCTCGTTCTAAATGTTTCGGAATATATTTTCTTAATCCCTCACCTTTTTCACCGACATAATATAATTGATTGTCTTCTTGTAGCTCTAAAAATTTTCTTTTAAAACTGTTTTCCCCTGTTTCTTTCAGTTTTCTTTTTATCTGTATTATTTTTGGATCTAATTCTTGTTCATCTTTCATATTAAATTGTGCTAAATGTGGGTCTTCTGCTCTAGGTTCAGACTCTTGATCCGACGGTAAACTCTCAAAGTCTTCTCTATTTATTATGGCAGAATCTAATATATTTACTTGCCAGTTTCGATCGTCTATCTCCGGTTCTCCTTCATCTTCCGTGTTTCCTGATGACTGTGGATACGGGATTCTAGACAATAAATCGGCGCATGTATTATGTTTTCCTGAAACATATTCTACCTTAGCATTGTATCCCTGTAGATTTAATGCCCACGTTTGTATTTTCCTATTTTGTATTGGTGCTTCTAATATAGACTTTAATGGCATGTGATCAGTTCTAATAATGAAATTGGCGTTATGTAAGTAGTAATTTAGTTTTTGGAGAGCATAGTGTATAGCATAAGCCTCCTTCTCAATAGTCGACCATTTCTTTTGAGACCTGCTAAGTTTATGAGACAAGAAATAGATTGGCCTTTCATTTTTAACCCCTGGTATTCCAGATTCTTTTCCTTCATATGGTTGAACCAAACACGCTCCTACAGCATTATCTGAAGCATCTGTATATAATATTAGCTGTTTATTTAAATCTGGATATGTCAATAGTGGCACTACTGTTAGGCTATTTTTTAAAAACTCGAACGCTTTTTGACATTCATCATCCCACTTAAATCTAGCGTATTTTCCAGTTAAGTTAGTAATAGGCTCTGCTATCTTTGAGAACCCTGGAATGAAACGCCTATAATACCCACAGGTTCCAATAAACGCACGCACTTCTTTTACGTTAGTTGGAGGGGATAATTCTCTAATAATTTTAACCTTATCTTGATCTGGTTTAATTCCGTCTCTATTAATAATATACCCCAAATACTTTGTTTCTGTTTTTAAAAATTCGCATTTACTAAGCTTCAGTTTAACATCATGTATTCTTAATCTGTCGAATACTAGTTTTACATGTTTTAAGTGATCATCTATATCTCCTGCTGTATAAATTAAAATGTCATCTATATATGCCAATGCAAATTTTTGCATACCCTCTAAAACTTGATTGATTAATAGCATATAATACGAGGGCGCTGTACGAACTCCAAAAGGCATTCGTAAGAATTCGTAAGAACCTGCGTGTGTACAAAAAGCACTCTTTTTCTGGGCGTCTGGGGACATAGGTATACACCAAAATCCTGATCTTGCATCTAACGTGGTAAAGAAAGTAGACCCATTAAGTAAACCCAAAATATCATCAATCACTGGCAATGGGTACGCTAGATTCTTAGTGATTTTGTTCAACGCCCTGTAGTCGCAACAGAATCGATTTGAACCATCAGATTTGGTCACGATGACGATCGGAGATGACCATTCTGACTTCGATCTTGTTATTATTCCTGCCTTCAGCATGTCTTCTATTGCTTTTTCAACAACTTCTCTATTCCTTAAGGGTGTTCTATACGGTTTTAAACTAATTGGTGGATGATCTCCAGTATCTATTTCCATTGTAACTGTACTAGTCCTTCCCAATTCTAAATCATTAATTGCAAAAACGTCTTGATTTTCTTTCACCAATTTTTCTAATATTTCTTTATTCTCCGGTGGGGCTTTTAATTGTGATAACAATTCTTGTTCTCTTGTCCTTTTGTCAACTGTATCTATTTGAGATGGATATTTTTTAAATGTATGGATCAATTCATCATTTCGTCTTTTCCAGCTTCTTTTATACTTATTTCTGACATTATTTCTAACCATGGGAGTTTCTGAATAATCATTTCCCAATATGTTTTCTTTTTCTATAGTTAACATGTTATCATCATTATACGCTACTTTAGCGATTACACAACCTCTATATAATTTAATATTTTTTCCTGTATTGTTTAGGAGCATCACTGGAAAGCTGAGATGTTTATCTAATACTATTAACCCATCGGTGACTTCTAAGCCAGGTTCCTGTATTATTTCTCTCTCTAATTCCGTTATTTTAACTGTTTGTCCAACCGAAAAGTACGGATTTTTTTTCATTTTTGCCTGTATTAAATTAACCGTTTGTGGTTTCAAATTCATGGTCGTTTTGACTCTAACTAGTGTCGACACATGCATATCCTCTTCTAAATCTACGTAAACATCTTGGAATTTTAATTTATGCAAATCAAAAAAAAGTCTCACCCCATTTTTCAATAAAAAATCTCTACCCAATATCATATTTCTATTTAAATCCTTGACCACATGGAACATATGCCTAACATTTATCCCTCCTAATTTAAAATTTATCATCGTTTGTCCAAGCACTTCTAATTTGTGTCCAGTTACCGAATGAAGATTCTCCTGGATTCTAAATATTTTACAATTTTTTAATATTCGATATAAAAATGTTTCTTTAATCACGCTAACTTGCGCTCCCGAGTCAACTAATGTTCTAATTTTATATTTCCCTATTTCTATTATACATGAACTAGGATCAACCATATTTAGTGACAACCGTTTTATCTCCCCAAGTTGAGGCCAGTTCTTATGTTTTTTATTTCTAAATGTCCTATTATACTCATCATTTGGGTTTTTAATATATTGATTCATCTTTTGGATCTTACTATCTTCCCCCCTACTGCCGATCCTGTTCAGTAAGCGGGATGCCAATTTCCCTGATTTCCTGACCTTCTAAAATTTCTTTGCACTTCTCCATAATTCCCATTTGCTGATCTACTATTTACAGTTCTATTCTGTGTACTAGTCTGAGCACCTCTATTATTTTGTGTATTCGATGGGACACGTCTGTTATCACAGAAGCGAAAAATGTGCCCACGTTGGTGGCATCCCCAACAAACCACATTTGTGTTATTTGTGTTACCTACCATGTTTCTTACAGTATTTCTCACTTGTCCTTCTCTACCTTGATTATATACGTTACTGTTTCCTTGTACCATCTGTATTTCTCCTCGTCTTCCTCTCCATCCATATCTATACTGTCCTATTTCCATTGGTTCTTCAATTCTATCTTCTGAACTACTACCTAACTCTCGTCCTACCCTCAATCTAAACCTTCTCCTCAAGCTTTCTTCTTGTATAGCGATATCTACAGCTTGTGACAACCTTGCAGGATTCTCTCTCAATAATTTAAATTTCAATCCATCTGACCTAATCCCATCAACAAAAATCCCCACCAACATCCGTTCCACTTCTTCAGCTCGTACATTCTGTCCCAAAAATGACTCTTCAGCTAAATTGATTAACCTATCACTGTATAGCTGTACACTTTCTGTAGTATTTTGTCTCGTCTGTCGCAACACTGAGAATGCGTGTTGGGGGTCAGTAATTTCTGCATATTTATGTGCCAGGTCGTCTTTGAATTGTTCCCAGGTTTCACCTCCTCCAGCTTCTAGCTTTCTTCTTATATGGTCAGAAACAGGACTTGTACTAGTTCTATATGCTAAATTCTTTTTATCCTCATCTGTAGCGTTCACTAGATAAGCATGTTTCTCAATAGAAATAATCCATTTCTTAAATTGGTTCGCCTGTCCATTAAATCTCTCGACATCACTGATTACACTTTGCTGTCTTAATACTGCGTCCAACTTTGATATTGCTCCACCAACTCCACTCAGTACTTGAAAAAAATCCTGGGCCTCCATCCTAAAAAAATCTATAATGGAAAGTACCAAGCAATATAATATACTAATATTTTAAGACAATATTATTTTAAAGTAAGCAGCAAGAAATATTCTGTTCAATTGAGTATGTTGTTAATTAACCTAAAATTATCCATTACCCAAACTTGATGAAAGAGGTTCCAATCGACAAACTTGATGAAAAAGGTTCCAATCGACAATCTTGATGAAAGAGGTTCCAATCGACAATCTTGATGAAAGAGGTTCCAATCGACAATCTTGATGAAAGAGGTTCCAATCGACAATCTTGATGAAAGAGGTTCCAATCGACAATCTTGATGAAAGAGGTTCCAATCGACAATCTTGATGAAAGAGGTTCCAATCGACAATGGCAGTGGAACGGTCAGTTCAAATCAATTGAAACAAATTTGATTTGAGACAAGTTGAACATATTCGATGCCTTCACTTAGCTGAAGTGACTGTTGACCTTGGTTCGAGAAATTTACTGGTCCAGAAAGTGAAAATCTACCTTGATTCAACCTCAAACAGTCCAGTGAGCTGAGACCACGCTCATAAATTTTATCATCCTCGAGATTTCGCTGTTCCAATTGGAGCTGATCGTTCGGCTGTAGACAGATAATTTATTTCCCGAGGTACAAGGTTAATTTACAAGTTGTAAGATGCATCTAGCGGTGACGACATCATTTAAAAATTTCGATGTAAAACAGCAATTCTTGACTTCAACAAAAAGCAGCGTAAGTCAGCGATCAAGGCACTGTATATTGGTGAGTCAGGTATATCAAAAAATATCGGTTTCTCTATGAAACAAGATTAAGCAAACCTCCTGACCTTGACTAAGATCCACTTAGCAAACACCGGGAAATCACAACAACTACCCCTGGGCGGGCTTTCAGTTGCTGCGTCTCTCATAATCTACTTGAGAAAACCCATAACATCCGTCTCCAGACGCAGACAAAACAAATCTTCGCTTGAGTCAACAATCTCCGCGACGACCCATGTTGGAGATCTTGAGGTCGACGGCACCAAAACAGCCTGTATAACAGTACAGGTGATACGATAAGGCTGTGTATAGTGGATGGCTCGTGTCGATATAGTGGACAAGTCTCGTCTATTATATAAACATGCGTTTATTGGTTGAAATAATACATCTTCAAACTGGTGATGTTATTTACAGACATGTTTTCTGTTTACCTAGTTGAATCCCAAGTCCCAAGTGACGTGTGTGCAACCCCTGGATACTTCGACCCATTCGTGCACACACGTTCACCAACTATGATTTCCCACTAGTTAATGAATGCGCAGCATTCATTAACTCTCCACTACTAAGCTAACTCCCTTACTGTTATAGGATCCTTATTTTCGAAGTAATTTGCACATTGTATACTACTGACGGGACACTGGAAAACATAGTGACAGCTGGAAAGATAGTCGGTAGAGGAATCATCTACCATGATCTTTCCATCTGTCACAATGTTCTCCAGTGCCCCGTTTCCTCAACCAGTTATCTTTCCAGCTGTCACAGTGTTTCCCAGAGATGTCGTTTTCTATGGGGAACATTGTGACGGATGGAAAGATCATCGGTTAAAGAAACGAGACACTGGAGAACATTGTGACAGCTGGAAATATAATCGACAGATGAAACGAGTCCCTGGAGAACATAGTGACAGCTCGGAAGATCAGCTGCAGCAGAATAAGGCCTTAGAAATGACGCTTGACTTCTAAGACGATGACAGCGAGGAATATCCTCAATGGAATGTATCTGAAACACTAAGGACAACGATCTGTGGGGAGACATGAAAGCCTCAAACACTTTGCCAGGGCACATGATGATGATGATGGTCCTCCGATGACTTAGCATACACAGACTTACAGCTATGAGATCAAGATCCAGTGCTCTTGTAAGCTTGAGCACCCAGGTATCCCCAATGTGTCTGTACTCAAAGAACTTATCGAAGTATGTTTCGCTGAAGTTGCTCTGGGCTTCAAAGAGGAATGTGTATGACGCATTCGCCACACCTCGGCTGATGAAGATGTTTGTACCTGGCGGGAAATAATACATCCTTACAGCAACATCTGTATTTGGGCAAAGGTTCGGCACCCTCTTGCAACTTGAGAGGCCACATTCCTTCTCTGTCGACCCAATACATGAACAATCCACGGCTCAATTAAGATCATGCGTTCATGTCAAAGCTAAGTTAAGTTAAAACCTTGTGTACATGTCATGGCTAAGTTAAGAACACACGTCAATTCCATAGCTCAGTTAAGATGACGTGTCTATGCCATGGTTGAGCGAAGATCAAGTGTCCACACCATGGCTAAGTTAAGATCACGTGTCCATAACATGGCTAAGTGTTCATTCCAAGGCTAAGTTAAGTTAAGATCCCGTATCTATTCTATGGCTAAGTTAAGTTAATATCCCGTGTCCATGCACTGGCTAAGTTAAGAAAACGTGTCTATTCCGTCGCTAAGCTATTATCACGTGCCTAAATCATGGCCAAGTTAAGATCACGTGCTCGTGTCATGGCTAGGTTAAGATCACGTCTATCTCCTGACTACAAACATATTTCTCATGCTTGTCTGTCTGACTATGTGTCTTTCTCTCTGTGGGATACACGCTGCGGGAATTTCTGAGGAGGGGATCCCAGCACTTATGGACTGAATGGTTCGATGGTGCAATGAGGATGATCTGTCGACTGACTGACTGACTGACTGACTGACTGACTGACTGGCTACCTACCCACCCACCCACCCGCCCGCCCGCCCAACCAGCCAGCCAACCAACCAACCAACTACTACTAACTAACTAACTAACTAACTAACTAACTAACTAACTAACTAACTAACTAACTAACTAACTAACTAACTTTCTCTCTGTACTTACTTGTCTGTCTGATTTCTTTATCTGCCTGAGTGTCTGACAAATTTGTTTATTTGGCTTTGTGTCCTTATCTATGTCTCACTGTCTGTCTGTCTGTTTGTCTGTTTGTCACGCTTGTCGTCTGTCTGCCTCTGTGTCCTCTTGTATGTCAGACTCTTTATATGTCTGTTTGTTAAATGTGTTGGTTTGGCTGTCTGTCCTTAACTCTGTCTCACTTTATGTATGTCGTGTTTGTCTGTATGTCGGACTATGTGTCTTTCCCTCTGTATCTGAGTCATCTTCCTGTCTGATTCTTTATCTAACCTAGGATAGACTTATATAAAACAAGCTTAGCATACTCTGCCACTCAGTTGTGGAATAATCTTTCACAAGAAATCAAAGACACCACCAATCATTATACATACAGTCGCAACCTGTTTGAACACTACCTTAGGACAGACTACATGCCCCCTTAAAAAAAAAAAAAAACAGCAACAAAGACAATAATAATGGTAAATTATCTCGAACGACAACTAGCCAGAAAAAAAAACAAAAAAACCATTCCCATATGTGTGGCACGTTACACCCACCTTGGGCATTTAGGATGCCCATGTTAAACATTGCCTCAATGAGTCATGTATTATTTATTATTTTCATGCGTTTTAATGCTTATTGTTCTTTTGTTGTTAAAGAATTGCTTCAAAAGAGATGTTGAATGAAAGAATATATGAGAGGAAATAGAAAAGAAGGGCAGAATGTCAGACGAGCCTGCGTGCCCAATTCTTAACCCTTTGAAAATAAAGATTTTCGTTCGTTCGTTCGTTCGTTCGTTCTGTCCTGCTGTCTATCTATCAAGTTTGTTTAACTGTCTTCCTATCTGTCTTTATCTCTCTTTCTCTCTCCCTGTCTGTCTATCTTTCATGTTTGTCTCTATGTCTGACTATTTGTCTTTCTCTCAGTATCTGCGAACTACTGAACGTAAACATGCCAAGATATCAAAACAGCAAAAAATGCTGGTGTTGACTGCGGCGTGCTGTAAAAGATATGCTTAAAAACACAGCTCGGAATTCTGACGTAAGTATGAACATTTTGTCCAATTTTCATTTTCTCTTCATTGCTTTCATTTTTTTTTCCATCTTTTTGTTCTTCTCGTCCTGTCGTCACGTTTTGATGTAGTTACAGGAGATCCCCTTGACTATATGTTGTGTTTTGTGAATGCGTTTGTTTGCTGATGAAGACTAATCGCCGCAACGTCCTGTATGTGTCGTAATTCTGTTATGTAAAGCTGCACTACTTTGTGTCATTTTATATTGTAAAAGATATGCAACTAACTTTAACTTTCTGTATCTACGCCTACTTGTCTGATTCTTAATTTGTATGTCTGTCCGCCTGTCTGCCTGACAAATTTGTTTGTTTTTCTAGTTATCTGTCCCAATGTCCGTCTCCTTGTCTGCCTGCCTGCCTGCCTGTCTGCCTGCCTGCCTGCCTGTCTGCCTGCCTGTCTGTCTGTCTGTCTGTCTGTCTGTCTGTCTGCTTGCTTGATTGCCTGTCAGTTTGACTGTCATTCTACCAACGTACCAAATGGCAAATATAAGGACAGTACATCACAATGGCAGCAGACAGTGTCGGGCTTATTTTAACGTGTTGGTATAGGAGCCGGTCGTTCAGAAAGCAATGGCAAACTACTGAACCTTGAAACTTGCCTAGACATCAACAACGGCAGTAAAAAGGATTTGCAACTTAAAATAAAAATAATAATAATATAAAAATAAAATAATAAAAAATAAAATAAAATAATAATAATAATAAAAATAATAATAATAATAATAATAATAATAATAATAATAATAATAATAATAATAATAATAATAATAATAATAATAATAATAATAATAACACAATGCAAAAGACAGTCAGAAAAACCAATGACCAAGTCCTACAAGAAACATACGAAAATAGTAAACTCATTAGAGAAATTAGACGCAGACAGTCAACATTTTTTGGTCACTTTATGAGAAAAAATAAATTGGAGAATTTGGTGACAACTGGCTAGATTGGGGGGAAGAGAACAATGGGAAGGCAGATAAGTAAATACCTGGATGGCTTGACCACATGCCATGGTCGAGACAAGAACGATTAGATGATCAACGACTCTGGTGATTGAGTGAGATGGCGAAAAATGACCGCTCACGTTTATCGGCATGGCACATGATAAATGACATCACACACAGCTGGGGCTGTGGCTTAGCGGGGGTGAACACGTTTCCCAAGTTCCCGACATTCGCAGTCCAGGGTTCACAATCACCGGCGGGCGATTTGTAAGCAGACCATCATGCGTTGATTTCCATGACTGGTGTGTGGGGTGTTCAGAATGAAATAGGAAACTAATCATCATCAAGTGCCGTGCCGGCTGGCCTAAGCGTTCATGGCTCTCCACAGATCTCCGTCTTTGGTTTTCTGGATCAACTCTGTTGCTGATATTCCTCCATGCCATCGTCTCAATCTATGCAGCATCATGTCTCTTGGTCTGCCTCTCTTCCTCTCGATCTTTTCCGTTGTCATGGCTTTCTCCATGTCTTTCTTCTCATCACATGACCAAAAAAAAGCTGTTTGCCTCTTTCTTATTGTTGTATATAATGTTCTAGTTTCATTAGTCTCTTTCAGGCAGTCGTTGTTAGTTACTTTGGCAGTTCAAGGAATTCGCAACATTCGTCTCAGGAACCACATCTCTGTCGCTCCCAATCTCTTCCTAATTTGTTCATTTACATCCCAAGATTCACAGCAAACTATTAAATGTAAAATTTGCCAAGTAAATCACAAAACGCCAGCAATAGCTGGGGTTGACTGTGACGTACTGTACGTGACATACAACTAACAATAACATCACAAACATTAAGCACATACCGGCCCCATCTTTCTCTGTGATTCTCCTGACCAACGGATCTGGCTTGACACAAACGCCGCCTTCAGAAACTGCAAAAACACATTTACATATTAGTTACTTAGTTATCTGTTGGGGTATCATCATTGCAAAGAATAAAATGGACAGACAGAAAACCCAATGACTAAGTCGTAAAAAAAACCAAATTAAAACCGTAAACCGATTAGAGAAATTAGACGTAGAAAGTCAGTTTTGTGGGCACGTTATGAGAAGACATAAATTGGAGAACTTGGTGACAACAGGCAAGATCGAGGAGAAGAAAGCAAGGGGAAGGCAGAGAAGTAAATACCTGCATGGCTTGGCCACGTACACTGATTAGAGAAAAAAATCCACGGAGGCCAAGGAGATGTGGTTTTATAGAAGAATGATGAAAATTAATTTTTTTAAAAAATCGTTTATCCTTCACAGGACACCGCTGTCAACATCAGCATCTTTCAGCTAATTGTTGATTTCTTGGCAAGATTACACTCAGTAGTTTGCCATTGATTTCTGAGCGGCCGTCTCACATACCCCATAAGTTACCGACGCGGAAAGAACCGTTACCAATTCTCGCGCAACGTCACATTACTCACGAGAGTATACGGGATTACGGAGAAAGTCGTGTAACTCCTAGACCAGGGAGACTGGCTGAAAATTAATTAGACAGACAAAATGAGCAATCTGGTCGTGTTAAGGGAAACTGAGTCGCAAAGACAGCTTATCAAAAACATCAGCAAGAAACGTCATAGATTTTTTCACCACGTTATGACAAGACACAAAACTGGAACATATTGTCACAACCGAAAATATTTTCAGAAAAAGAGAAAGAGGAAGACAGTGTGAGAAGATTCCTGATAGTCTTGTGTCATTGCACGGAAGAGAGTCATCACATGAGTTTATCAATACCGTCGTAGATAGCAATTTGTGGAGACTCATGATCGCTCTCGACAGCCGACAATGCTCTGAATGATGATGATGATGATGATGATGATGACGATGATGCAAGACGTAAATCGTTATAGACCAGTCTGCATTAGATGGGTGATATCGTCAGAATTTTAAAGTAGAGTAACGGTTGGGCGGTCGCTCTAACAAGGGCATGTGCATAGTCAGATGAAGGTTCGATTCCTGGGCTCGCCAAAAGCTACTGGTGATTTTGCTTCCGTGTTTATTTATTTATTTATTTATGTTTTTTTTTTGAACTCAAGCGTAGTCCATACACGCACTACAACGTCTAGTGCACTGGGGTGATTTTTCGTGGGAATGAGCTTTTCCTATTACCAGTGTCGCTCCATCCATCCATAATGTGCCATGCCGGTAAGCGTGGGCGGTCATGTTTTGCCATCCCACTCGATCACCAGAGTCGTGGATCAGCTCCGTGTTCCTGTCTCGACCATGCCACGTGGGCAAGCCATCCAGGTATTTACTTCTCGGTCTTCTCCTTGGTCTTTTCCTTCGATCTTGCCAGTTGTCACCAAGTTCTCCAAGTCATTTCTTCTCATAACATGCCCAAAAGATTTTGACTGTCTACGTCTAATGACTCTAATCAGTTTACGATCTTCATGTGTTTCTTAAAGGACTTGTTCATTGGTTTTTCTATCTGTCCATAGTATTCTTTGCATTTTCCTCAGAAACCACATTTCTACAGCCATCAGATGTTTTTCAGCTTGTCTACTCATTGTCCACGCTTCACATCCATATAAAAGTATAGGTTCTATGTAGCACTACAGCACCCTTTTTCTCGTTTCAGTTGATATTTTTTGTTGGTCAGTATGTGTTTCATCTTGCAAAAGGCTACCTTCGCAATGACAATTCTTGTTCTAATTTTTCAAGGCATCTCCCATCACATATTATGACTGTGCCGAGATAACTGTATCGATTCACTTGCTTAAGAATTGAATGATTGATTGACTGATTTAGGAACCGACATCACAGCATTCGGGATATTCCCATAAGCGCTCCGTCCCCATCCTCAGCAGCCAGCGAAGAGTTCCAACACTAATAGTTCCAGTAGCAATCTGATTATATGTCCGTCTCGCCTTTCCTCTGAGCGTCGAGCGTAGGCCAGATCCCCTCGTCACACCTCGCTGTCTCATTCTTACCAGACTATGGTGATCCATTTGCTCCTCCGAGGTGTACACGTGCTCCCACAAGACCGTAACCACGTCTGTCCTTGTCATGCATCAATACTCCACCAAGTTTTGCCGAGCCAGCCAATTTGTCCGCCTGTTCATTCCCCAGCACACCGGCATGCCCCGGAGAAAAGATCCAGGTGATGCTTGCTACCCGTGACCTCCGAAGTGAAGCAAGCCACTCTGCACGAAGCCTGCCTATTCTCACCTTCCTCAGCATGCTTTCTGAGTCAGTTACAATCACAATATGTGTATGTATCGTGTTTTCTATCCAGCGGAAAGCTGACTGACCGCCTCCACCTCCATTCTTAAGCTAGATGTTGTGTCATTATACGCCAGGCTCTCCTGCACCAACGTCTTTAAGAATATGCCCATTTATTTGTATATTACATTGTGGTATTTCCTTCTTCCCAGTGGTGACCATAATCTGTGACTTCTTAATATTCAGATCTAACCCTAGTTGTTCACTGCGTGCAACAACCGCATCTACTAAATGTTGCACGTCCTGTTCATTGTCTGCAATCAAGACTGTATCATCTGCATTTCTAATGTTATTGATGTATCTTCCCTCAATGTTCATTCCTTCCATATCTTCTATATTTCTGAAAATATTTTCACTGTACAGGAAAAAAAAAAAATCTGGAGACATTACACATCCCATTCTCACACCTCTCTTAATAGGCTGATATTGACCTACTTCAATATCAATTCTGATGGCAGCTTGTTGTTTCCAATATATGTTTTTTTTTTACAAGTCTAAGGTCTTTTCCATGAATTTGTAGATCTTCAAGCATCCTTATTATGTCGACATGTCTCACTTTATCGAAAGCCTGTGTGTAGTCAATAAAACAAAGATATAGATCTTTATTTACTTCTATAGAACGTTCAATTAAAGTGTCCCTCACCATCAGACAAAGCCACTCACTAGTTGTAAGTTCCGTCCTCACGTCAAGAGCCAGAGCTCAACAAGTTAGCCAGCTGACTGGTATAAGGGTGTGCTACCTTCACATCAGTGCACCGGATGTTTAAGAAAGAGCGCTCTTATTAATTTGGCCACGCTGACCTCCACTGTGGGAGATAAACACAGGCCACCTAATCCTCCAGGCACTCAGGCCTACAGAGCGCCATGCTCCTAGCAAAACCACAGCTTGTGGCTGCCGGGTGTGTTTTCTTAAACTACTGAACCGAACTACAGAACAGAACAAATGCATCCATACTTCAAGAGCTGAACATGGAAAAAGGTTGCCTAATAAAGACGATAAAACAAAGGAAATTGAAATATCTTGATCACTTGAAACGTCATGAAAGTTTGGAGAGAACAATAATGCAGGGGTATATGCCTGGGAAGAGAGGAGAGTAAGGCCAAAGACAAGATGGTTGCAGTATGTGGCGAATGATATCCAGATGGGTGTATCGGATGTAGGACATCTTGCTTATGATCGAGGGGTTTTCCTGGAGGTTGTTATGGGAGCGAGGTTCTGCAAAGGATATGCTACTGCATGAAATGAATGAATGGGATGGAATGAATGAATGAATGAATAAATGAGTGAATAAATGAATGAAGGAATGAATGAATGATTGAATGAATGAATGCATGAAAAATGGAATGGAATGAATGTATGAATGATGAATGAATGAATGAATGAACTGAAGGTAAAATTGCCTTCCAATTCAACATGGGCTGGATCGCAACGTCTTGCAAAGGACACACAACAATTGTCCTTTTCTTGAACAGGCGGATTCGGATTCTTAAAATCGACCTGGGATCTCCAACCTGATACTGACCATATCACCCCCCCCCCCCGCCACCCAAAGTGCCCATTGGTCTATGAACAGATGATCCAACACCATATGCCCAATGCGCCTTCATCATCCCATCTCATCTCATCTCATCTTATCTCATCGCATCCCATCCCATCTCATAACCATCTCATCTCATCTCTTACCATCTCATCTAGTCTCATCTCATCCCATCTCGTCTCATCTCGTTCCTCTTGTTCCTTGCGGTGTCGAGTTAAATTATACATAACGGGAGAGTGCCCGTTTATGGGCCTCATATATCGAGGTTCCTATGAACTCTGTTAGTCCTTCTGTTATTCCCTGTAATTGTCTGTAATATTTCCTTTGTTATTCCCTGGGTTCCGTTATCCCGAATACTCTCGTGATTGACAAGAGCGCACGAGAATTGGAAGCAGTTCGAGTCGCGCCAGTGACTTATGAGAGTTAGAGCCAGTCGCTCAGAAAGTCGTGGCGTGCTGATGAGCGTAATCTAGCCTAGGAATCAACATACAGCTGAAAGATGCTTGCTTGCTTGCGTTCGCTGGCTGTGAACTCCAGCGCGAAGTCCCGTATGTCGGATGAAGACATCCTGTTGTCCAACATCAGTGTGATGTCATACCGGACTGAGGTTTGCGTGAGTATCCGTTGTCCCATGTCTGGCTTATTGGTGCAGACTGGTGGTTCCTCGCCGTGCATGAAGATACTCTCCGACTTCGGGAGAATCAGTGATCCTAGTACGTTAGCCAGGACCCCGAAGGGACCTGTTGCCCAGGAAGCACGACTAGGACATGCTAGTAGGTCTCAGCCAGTATAGAACCTGGCCCTGGTGCCATGGAAACACCTCTGCGTCCCCTGAAAGATGCTTATGTTGACCGCAATATCCTGAAACAGGATGGAAACGCGGGAAAAAAAAAATCCCCTGTGTTATTCCAAATGCACTTTAAGGTATGTCAAACGGGTCTTGTATGTAATTACCTGGAAAACTTGCTCCGTGGCGAAGGAATTTCGGTCACAGTTCGACATGCCGCATTCCCGCGTTCGAAACACAGCTGCGGGCGATTTGGCAGCAGACCGCCTTGCGTTGGTTGTTTACGAAATGGTATTGGCGTGGGTCGTTCAGAAAGCAATGGCAAACTACTGAACGTAAACTTGCTAAGAGATCACAACAGCAAATAATGCTGGTGTTGACTGCAACATCCTGAAAAGGATATGCAACGAACTAACATGGAAAAAACACTGGTGTGGCCAAACAAGAACACTACGCAGGAAGCCAAAGAAGATTAATAAACCAACACTGAACTGGTGTCGTTAGCCGCTACACGATGCGGGATTTACTGAGGAGGGGATCTGAGCACTTATGGACTGAATGGTTCGATGTTAAATGAGGATGATCTGTCGACTAGCTAGCTAACTAACATCAGCTATACGCCACCTTATGCGGAACACTGTGTGTAAACGAGTGAGCATTCTCACCTTGAGTAAGTATGACAAGTGTGAGGAACGTCACCAAGACAGCGGATTTTATCGACGTCATCATCATCATCACCATCCTTGTGGCCCTACTGCAGCTGCTGATAGTGTACCACTGGGCTAAATACAATGTGTAGGAGTAGATAGAGATGGAGTACAGTTTAATACGGATGGTGATGATAATGATGATGATGCTAATGATAATGGTGGTGGTGGTAATGGTTATAAAGATAATTATGATGATGATAGTAGTAGAAATATTAATACTTATTATTATTTTTCAATATTTGCAAATACAGTAATCCTAATAGTAAAATAAATTTTACTAGCACTAGCACTAGCACTAGCACTAGCACTAGCACTAGCACTAGCGCTAGCACTAGCGCTAGCACTAGCACTAGCACTAGCACTAGTAGCGCTACTGCTGCTGCTGCTGCTGCTGCTGCTGCTACTACTACTACTACTACTACTACTACTACTACAACTACTACTACTACTACTACAATAACTACTACTACAACTCCTATACTATACTACTGGCATCAAGCCGTCTTGCTTAAAAATAGCACAAAGCCTGGGCTGAACTGTGGAGATCATATGTTGCCCATGCAGAATGATCCCTCTCTCGGCCTGCCTTGTTGACTCCAGAGGAAAGATAACACCGATAAGTCTGGAACAAGACAAGCTGCAGAAGCTGCCGTATTAGCAAAGCTATACTCTAGCTGTCTGTCTATCAGAGCTTCCAGCCTAGACTAGTTGTCAACCAAAGCTTAGGGCCTAGTCTGCTCTGCCACTATATTTAGTCTTTGGGTTGTACCCTTCGTCCGAAGCCGATGCCATTATGTGGAGTGTAGGT
>JACEFZ010021380.1:0-38191 GCA_014155875.1 Cepaea nemoralis
TCGGACGCTATTTGGGATTACGGAAATGAGGCCATAAGAGAGTTTTTGAATCCCGCCCCGGCCCTTCTCCAGTTTTTAGAAGGGAAAAAAGCAAAATTTATAAAGATCGAGTTTGGGAATATTAACGTGGGGTTACTTAATAAAATTTTCTTCAGTTTGTCTAAGTTTTTTTAGAAATAGCGAGCTCGGGAGGTTTTTTGAGGGGGAGAAACCGGGGCCGTGGTTTGACAAATACAAGGACACAATTTGGAAAGGTATTTTGTTTTATAGTCTTTTTAAAAGCATTAATTGTTATGACGTATTCAGGCAAAGGATACAGTAAAATAAAACCCGTTTTTTTATTAAATTGTTGTTTTTTTTTTTTTAAAAAAAGTTGTGTCGGGGTTTTTGTTTGTTTGTCTGTGGCTGACGAAAATTTTTTGCCGAAAAAACAATTTTTTTTTCTTGTAAACCCAAATTTTTTTAAAGCTAAAAATCGATTTCGTTTGTTTTTCTGATTTATAAGGGGTTATTATGTATTGGAAGGGCAGGCTTGCTTAAACCAAAACGGCGGAAACTGGGAATGGGTTGCTTCTAGACAGTCAAAGGAAATCACATCCCTTATAGAAGATCATGTTACCCAAATCTTGAAGACACACAAAAAAAAATGACGAACATACCAGAGGAAAGGAAAAAAACCGCTGAAAGAAATGCAACAGAAAAAACAACTAACCGGGCATGCCCCACAGAAAGACCCAAGATAAGAAGGGTGCCTAAAACACAAGATACACGCACACCGAGTGCAAATACATAAAGCGGAAAAGAATACACAAAAACAAAAAAGGGACACACACAACACACAGGGAAAAACAATACACAAATATCACAAAAATAATCAAGTACCCTGCCAGCTGGCGTAGTTGTTCTTGTCTCTCCACGGACCCCCGGTTTTTAGTCTTGGGAATCACTCTCCGGGTTTGAATCCAGGGGGTCTCCCCAATTTTCTCTTTTCCCCCCCTCCCCTGATTTTTCCAGTATATGCACACATATACCTATACATCTAGACACATTCAGACATATAACACACAAAACAAAAAAGGATCCCGCACACCCTTACCTAACTTTCTATACACATAAAAGACTTATTTTCCAAATAAAAAAACGCCACACTTTCCCCTATACATCTATAACAAAAAAGACATGTCGAATCTCCAAAAAGGCTTTAGAGATTTGAAAAGGGAGTTAAAAACAAGTCTAGTAGGGAGACCCCAGACAGGGGGAGACACCAGCCCTAAAAATAGCCTCAAAAGGGAAAGACCCTTTTTGTGTCGGGAAAAGGGGGGGCCAAAATGGCCGGCCCCCCATGGCCGGGGGTTAGCAGTTTTCTCCGCTAACCCCAAATATTTTCGTCACGTGACCCCGGAGGAAAAATTAGCATTTGGTTCAAATCGCAAAAAAAGGGCTTAGAGAGTTGGAGCCGGTCGCCCCGAAAGTCGTGGTGCTGATGAGCGTAATTTTTAGCCTGGGAAAAAAAACCCATACAGCTGAAAAAATGGGGTTTTGTTAAACCGCAATACCCTAAAAACAGGAGGGAAAACCCGGGGAAAAAAAAAAAAAAAAAAAAAAAAAAAAAAGGGGCCAATGCGTAAAAGTAAAAGCGAGGGGCTTCCCCAAGCCTTTGGAAGTTGCCCTTTACGAGAATCCGTGTTTGTCCACGCAATGGGGTAGCGTGGGGACGGGCCCGACTATAGCGGAGAGAATAGACGGGTTTTTGAAAAATGTTATAGTTTCTAGGAAATGGGCAAATATTAGGCTTTTAGATTTAAAAGGTGATTATTAGCTCATTTTCTCACCACCCCTTGGGAATTCATGTTGTATAATGATGATAAGAAACCCGTTTTCGCCAGAGCCATTAAATTGTACTCTAAATAAATTGCATTTTTTTGCAAATGTCACGAGTTGTTTTTTTCTTTGGGGGTGAAAATTTGGGGGGAGTATGAAACTCTGTAGGGAACAAGTCGCTGACAAGACAAAATATTTTAAATATACGCCAAATATATACACAGACAATCACCCCGTTTTTAAAATACCCTTTCAAAAGGGGCAGACTACCGGCGGATTAAAAAATTTAAAAGTTTTTTCATATCCTTTACAGGACATCGCGGGGTTCCCTCAGCATTTTTTCAGTGATTGTTGATTTCTTTGGGGAAAAATTACGCTCAGTACTTTGCCCTTTGTTTTCTGAAACGGGGCCCGGCTCACCCCTACCCCCGTAAGTTAAAAACGCGACTCGAAACCCCTTTTGATTTTCACCGGGCCCTCATGTTACTTACGAGGGGGATACGAGGGTTACGGAGGGAAAAAAACCCCGCTAACCTCTAGGCCAGGAAACCGACATTCCGGCGGATGGAAAAATCCATATGTGAGTCACCAAAAAACATAGCCAAAGGAAATGACACCCGCTAAAGCACAGACAGGCATTGGGGGGACATAAAAACATACCCCAAAATATACTGGCATCTTGCCGTCTAGACATACGATAGTTTGGTACACTTTGTATTTTTACAAAACCAAACAAAAACAAAATTACAACCCACTTTACAACCCAATTTCGCGCGGTAAATGGTAGTCCACAATGGATGCATGTGAACACTTGGTCATTCCCACTATAGCGCATAGGACGTCTCACACGCTCAGTATGCGACTTATCTGCAGTGATTTTATCCTTCGTCTTTATTTCACCACAACCCCCGCTCTCCATGCAACGCGATCAGCGGCAACTTGCTCTCAAGATTCAATAGCAATGCCTGTAACAATCCTGTCCCGTGTACACACATCTTTGTGTCGTAGTAGAGGCCGAATCCGAGATCTGTTACCCATCTGAAATCCGCCAAAGTATATGTCCTTTTGGAAGTCTACTTTCGTTGATCTTCTTAATGATTTCTATCCATCTAAGTCAACGAAGACTGAGCATGGAAGAAACCATCACACCGCCCGATCTGTTCAATACGTCAGTACTTGTAATTTACACCAGCCGGCATATACACATATACATACATACATATAGTCACTCAAACACGGAGAAAGAGAGAGAGAGAGAATGAGAGAGAATGAGAGAGAGAGAGAGAGAGAGAGAATGAGAGAGAGTGAGAGAGAGAGAGAGAATGAGAGAGAGAGAGACAGAGAGAGAGAGAGAGAGAGAGAGGTGCACATACACACGGAAAGATACCAAGAGAAAGTGAAAGATGGGGAGACAGATAACGATGCAGGCACACACAGATCTACATATACATTTTCAGAAAAAACAGGCAGACATCTATTCCCTAATACACAGAGAGATGTCGGCATACATATACATACAGAAAGAGAAAGAATGATGAAAGAGACAGAGAGAAAGAGACATACAGACAGATAAATAGACAAACACATAAAAATATAAACATACGCATAGAGACACATAGATAAACACATACAGAAATAGATACAGAGTTGCAGAGAAACAGACAGACAGGTATAGAGGCATATATACAGACAAACAAGCGCATCGAATTGAAACATACCCGAACCAGATTACACTCAAGCAAAATCAACACTCTGTTTGTCTGCCTGCCTGCCTGCCTGCTTGCTTGCCTACCTGCCTGCCTGCCTGCCGTCTGTCTGTCTGTCTGGTCTGTCTGTCTGTCTGAGGATGAGATGATTGAGGAGAGCTGCCAACGTAACAATCCGAGACCGTATATGTAGTGATATTATCAGACAGACATAGGGATCAACACCTTGTGCCACATATATTGAAAGACAGAAGATCAAATGGTTTGTCACAACACCATCAACTACCAACAATGGCGTCTTGTACAGGTAGATCTGCTACGAGAGCAAGAGGACGCCCGAGAAGAACATGGATTGATGACATTAAAGACATTGTATAATCAGATGGAATGACACTATCCAGTGACATCCATTGGACGCTGGGACGTCAACTATTCCTCCACACGACGTTTGATTGCAAAAATGGAAGACGATGGTGGTGATAATGATGATGATGATGATGATGATCCAAACACTTCTATAACTAATAAATGTATAATACATTCGAATATCTACAGAGACATAATCTGTAATCTTCATTCTTTTGATGTAGTTTCCCCTAAGCGGAATCACCGCTGCATGTACACATATTTATAACCAGGTCAGTCTAGCATCCTAACGCCCACTACGTGATAATGAGGCCCTGAGAGAGTTGTTGAATTCCCGTAGACATTCTCCAATTGACGGGAGGGTCAATATGCATATTGAGAAAGATCGATGTGGCAATATTAACGTCACGGGTTACTCCGCTAATTTGTTTCAGTTTGTCTATGTGTGTTAGAATAATGTGCTTAGGTGTTGTGTTGATAGAGAAGTCGGACAAAAGGTTAGACATTATATCAATTGTCACCATGTGCCATGCCAGCTGGCTGAGGTGTTCATGTCTTTCCACAGATTTCGGTCCATAGTTCTCTGGATCAACAATTTGTGATCATATTCCTCCATGCCATCGTCTCAGTACATCCAGCATAATTTCTCTTGGTCTTTTCGATCTGATCTTTCCAGTTGTCACGTTATTCTCCATTGACTCTCTTCTCATCACGTGATCAGATATTGCACTTCATCTCTTTCCTATAGTTGTATAAAATGTTTTAGTTTCGTTAGCCTCTTCTATGCGATCGTTGCTGGTTACTCTGGCAGTCCTTGGTATTTGCAACATTCTTTTCGCGAAGTACAGCTCTATTGCTTCTAACCTTTTCCTATTTTGTTCATTCACATTCCGTGATTCGCAGTCATAGACCAAAGCAGGTCGTATATTACATCTCCGCACTCTGTTTCTGTAACTTCCGATCAATAATGATGCCAACATGCCGCTGAGCTGTAAAGGCCTCTGAGGTGTTTTGCTTCTGGCTACTGTTTGCTTACGCATTTTCCTCATCTTGGACTAGTAGTACATGGTTCCGTCGCCCAGCTACTGAGTTAAGTGCGTGGAGCGACACTGTGAGTTATGAATTTCATACGAAATAGTTTTAAACCTGTCCGTAGGGGTGTATATTTTGAACTGCATGTTCATAAAAATGGCGGCTGGCGGTTGCTGAACTAACTGGGTTTGACTTATGCAGATTAGTTTCAAAATTGTTACAGGACGTAGCAGTCAACTCCAGCGCTGTTTGGCTATTCGTGATTCCTGGCAAGTTTACGCTCAGTAGTTTGCCATAGTTTTCTGAATGACCAGAACTCATATCATTGTATGGAACCCAACGCAAGGTGGTCTGCTTCCAAATCGCGCATAGCTGTGTTTCGAACGTGGTATGCGGGATTACGAATTGGGTTTGTAACACCTTCGCCACACAGCCGGCTTATGCAGATGAGCAATGAACATTACATTGTGTCTTCTGTATGTGTTCGAATGTATTATACATTTATTAGCTGTAGAGGTGTAGAAGTTGTATATGTGTGAGCAGATGCTGGTTTTCAAGTGACTGCTGCTTCCATCGGTGAAGAACTGTAATTGTAGTCTTTAGTTATTCTATTTTTTTTTAATCATAAAGAATGATAGAGCAGCTTGGAATAGAAACATTTACTTTGTCAGGAGTTACAATATCATAAGATATAGATAGAGTCAGGTAAAGATCACCTTAACTGGACATTTGTGCTTTGCTTAAAGTCTATTCTCCAGGTAAATACAAGTAGTAACTACCATTAGAGAAGACAAGGGCGTATCGACAGGGTCGAGAGAGACAGGCGGTTGCCAATGGTATGCAGGGTGAACTTGATCAAATTTGCTCATGGTGCGCTGATGCCGGTGCCTTGTCAACCCTGCAAAGGCATCGGTTACATGGTTCTCCCTAAACAACCATATTGTGAAAATACACCTGCCGGCAGTGAGGATGGATGGGAGTATTTTGAGTAAAACCCAGTCGATTACATATCTTGGCTTGAGGTTTGATCGTAGCCTGTTATTCAGAAATCATGTTGATTATGTCATAACGAAAGCTCGAAAAGGTTTGTCAGCAATGAGAGTCAATACTTATATTCCAAGGAATGGTACTTTCACCAATCGAGTATGCCCTGGCCATCCTCACTGTCAGCCCTACACAGATTGGAAGACTTGCGCATCATTTTGTAGCAATGAGATACCTCCTTGACTTACCTACCATAAACCACAGGATCAAGATCTAGAGAGCTCGTGCATGCTTAAAAATAAGTGCAGATGAGCAGCATCCTCTGCATGACGATATATTCAGAGAAAAGGGTGACAGGTTAAAGAGGGCCAAATCATGGATGGGTCGAGCGGAAGATGTCATCAGACAGGTCTGCAGTCCTACCAGTATCAATCCCGGCAAGGAATTTGTGCCTGCGCCTCCAGCTTTTAAGTGCACCTTCTCCTGCATTATCACACTTGACAGACAGAGAACAGAACCCTGCCGCTGTCAGTGCAGAGGTCAACGCGCTCATCAATGAACGCTCAGACAACCCCGAATTGCTCATCTATACAGATGGATCTGTTGTAAAGCAGAAGAGAAGTGCGTGGGCATTTACAGACCGTTCAGCGGGCCGAACCGTTAAAGAATCCAATGGTGCCCACTCCATGACCACGAGCAGCATGATTCGGTAGGTCGATGCAGGATCTGTGCGTAGACAGTGGACTGATTCGCTGCGGAAATTCATTGTCCGTAAGGTCACCTTCATCTTCGTCCTGGACATGCGGGAGTCGAGGGAAATGAACGAGCTGATAAACTGACTGGCTCTGCATCCTCCGCAGATGGCCAGTCCATGGATCGCACCGATGTTATTAACATCCTTAAAGAGATGTTGAAAACAGAGGATTTTGACGTCAGTGAATCCACATCGGTGTCCAGGATAAGAGATTTGGGAGTAAGAATTGCACGGCCAGACACGAGAGGTCTATTAGAAAAACGGGGGGCCTCGTCAACCAACACAGAAGTGGCACTATTAGCCACCGGACGCAGAATGCAAATGCTGGGGGGGGGGAGGGAGGTGTGAGGATCTGAGAGCGTAAGGACCTGTCCGGAGTGCAATGTCGATACCCCAACTGATAACTCATAACTGATTTACCACACCCTAGTTATTAATTAATTATCTGAGAGGGAGAGTCAAGGAACCACCAAAAGGATATTGTTGTTATTCAAGGAAACGTTTCCTTGTTTTTCCTGGAGGAATTCCTTGGTTCTCTGAGACTCTATTTATGGACTCATGCCTTTGAGCCATTGAAAGTTAATATAATTAGAACGAGCAGGATCACACTGGGAAAGAGGAACTTTAGTATCCTCTATCTCTTCGGGGTTGTCCCAACGTTATCCAACACCATCTTTCTTTTGCCTCTTTGTATAGATTCCTAATTTTCCTGTGAATGTCTTCATATTTTTCCTTGTTATTTTTGTTACTTCTTCTTATTTCCATGAGTTTTAAGATGTCTTCCGTCATCCATTTCTTGCGTCCTATTATCTTATTTTTAGGATGGTTGTTTCTGCAGCTTGGTTGACTGATTTCTTTAATATTTCGCATTGTTCGTTGACATCTTCAAATAATATTTCCATATCGGACAATGCATCAAATCTGTTCTTTACCTCTACGTTGAATTTATCTTTCACCTCCTCACTCTTTAGTTCCCGTAGAGTAAATTTTGTGTTTCTTGGCGTATATTTGACCTTCTTTAATTGTATATGTATATTGCTCAAGTTTAATCTATGGTCGCTGTAGCAGTCTGTGCTTGGTGTAGTCTTTGCGACTTTCAAGGCATTTCGAAATCTTCTACTGATGAGAATGTAATCAGTCTGATTCCTGATCTTATGATCACGACTCCTCCATGTCCATAATCTCCTTGGGTGCGGTTGATGCCAGGTGTTTCCAATAATCACATCATGCTTTTTTGCCCACTGTAAAAGTCTGCAGCCTCTTTAATTCTGTTCCCCAAATCCATACTTGCCTACTATGCATCCGTCCTGTTGATTTCCAAATTTGGCATTCCAGTCACACATTATGATATTTACTTCAGAATACTTACATTTCTTGAAAGCATTATCTAAATCATGATAAAATTCATCAATGCTGTCATCACTACTGTCTGCTATTTGTGCATAAACTTGTATGACGTTGACATCCAAAGGTCTTCCACTCAACTTCACCAGTAACACTCTGTCTGATACAGTCCAATATCCTTTGATCGATTTTGATCTCTCTGTATCCATTATAATTGCTACTCCTCGCTGTTGTTTCTCTCCACCAGAATAGATTATTATATATTCTTCAGATGTTATAATGTCAATTCCTGTCCATCTGGTCTCACATATACCTAACAGGTTAATATTTAGTCTTCTCATTTCATTCTTATTATTATCAAATTTTCCATCCCCACTGAAAGTTCTTACATTCCAAGATCCTACTTTCAATTTTGATCCTCTTTTGCACTCAGTCGCTGGTGACAGTCTGGAGTAATCTGGTGCACATGACTACCCCTACAGGACCAGGCTACTAAGTGAACTACAAACGAGTGGAAGATTAAATCTATGGACTACTAAGTGAACTATAAAGGAGTAGAAGATGAACTCTAAGGACTATTGAGTGGAATATAAACGAGTGGATGATACACTCTATGGGCTACTGAGTGAACTATAAACGAGTGGAAGATACACTCTAGGGACCACTGAGTGAACTATAGAAGAGTGGAAGATAAACTGTATGGACTACTGTGTGAATTATAAACGAGTGGAAGATATACTCTATGGACAACTGAGGGAACTATAAACGAGTGCAAGATACAAGCTAGGGACTACTGAGTGAACTATTAAACAGTAGACGATAAACTATATGGTCTACTGAGTGAACTATAAACGAGTGGAAGATAAACTCTAGGGACTACTGAGTGAACTAAGAAGATAGTAAAGTTCAAATAAGAGACACCATTACAGATATAGACACATTTCAAGCGAACGAAACAAGAAGAAAAATTAACACCAACGGCTTGTCCATGATTGAACACACATCCTACTTTACGTAATATGGGGACACTAACCCCTCTGACTCAAACTTGATTGTTGTTACAGAGGTAAAGTGAAGGATCCGTCTGCACGTCTCATGTGTACTGGATACATGTCTAGCTCTGTGTTTTATAGACCATTTCTCATCCGATGCGTTATTTGCCAGGTATCTGGAGTTACATCTTTCTTTAATTCCTGTGACATTTTCTTATTTAAAAACAGGATCAAAGTTCGATGAACATACAAACACATGGCCACCGCGTCAGCAGGGAAAGGAGATAGCACCGGGCTATCTCAGGTTTCGGGTCTCTAATCTAATTGGTAGATATTCTTTAGCAGTAGATTTTTGAAAATGCAGGTTTAAATCTAATTTTTAACAGCATTTTAAGACGCCCCCCCCCCCCCCCCCCCCCCCCCCCCAAATCCAAATAAAAAGAAAAAAAACGAATTTTGAAACTATGACAAATGTATACAAAACCGAAATGTAACTTAAAAGTTCCGTCATAAAATCCATACAATGATAACAATGTGTATTTTCAGTTAGTTTATTTAGTGAGTGTGTGTGTGTGTGTGTGTGCGCGTGCGTACGTGCGTGCGTGTGTGCGTGCGTGCCTGCGTGCGTGCGTGCGTGTGTGTGTGTGTGTGTATATATATATGGAGCCGGTCTCCGAAGCGATCAGATTGCGGACGCTATACGTAATGCCGCTTACCCATGTTCGAAATATTATGGTGACCGATTTGGTAGCAGACCTTGTCTCCATGATTTTAATGTGTTGGTATGGGAGCCAATCGTTCAGAAAGCAATAGCAAACTACTGAACGTAAAAATTGCAAAGACATCAAAACTGGCAGTAAAATGTTGGCGTTGATATCTACAGGATATGCAACTTTAAAAAAATGTGTGTGTGTGTGTGTGTGTGTGTGTGTGTGTGTGTGTGTGTGTGTGTGTGTGTGTGTGTGAGGGGGGATATCTACAGTTACATATTAATATAAAGAAGAAAAAGAAGTAGAAGAAGAAGAAGAAGAAGAAGAAGAAGAAGAAGAAGAAGAAGAAGAAGAAGAAGAAGAAGAAGAAGAAGAAGAAGAAGAAGAAGAAGAAGAAGTAAGGGAAATACAACCCTGCACGGCAGACCAGGGGCCGCCGCTCTTGGTTTACCAACCCCAGTTTGCACAGGTTCTTCTTGATGCTTCCTAATGGAGTCTCCGTGTCCTAGTAGTTACGCCACCTACCTCACAATCCGAAGGCGGTGGGTTTGATTCCGAGCTACGTCGTTAAGTTCACGATTACACTGTTATCACTGACACCTGGAAGTCCTCGCTGGAGCTACGGTCTTCCAGATTTCTGCGTCGCTCTCGGCAGGCCACCCTGCAGACACAACCCGAGTCTATGGGATAAAATCCGATACAACGAAATGATCCGCTTGACTTTTAAAACGCCTTTAAACCCCGTCTGATGCTTCATAATGTGAGAGCTTGTGTTCTGCAGCCATCATAAAACCGCTGATTAAAATACTCAGAAAAGTTCAATAAATAATTCAAAATAGCTAAAAATATTGACATTTGAGTTTAAATATCATTCATGCACCTACGCAATAAAAATAAAAAGTAAACGAACTCTGGAGAGAATATATCGTCTTACTGGGGGAGGGACACATAAACAATAGTGGATAGCACGATCTTGATGGGGATGAGGAATGCATGGGGTTTCGGAAAGGTGATTGAAGTATCGTTTCTTATTTCTATGCATGCTAATTGTTCATGGCGTGGTGCATCGCAATGTGTATACTTGGACATGCATAGGAGAGAAAACAGCACACTTTAGATCATAGAAAGAATATAAGGTATGAGAGAGAGAGAGAGAGAGAGAGAGAGAGAGAGAGAGAGAGAGAGAGAGAGAGAGAGAGAGAGAGAGAGAGAGAGAGAAACATAGCAACACAGACAGTAAGGCAAGGTGACAGGCAAACAGAGGAAGAGACAGGCAGGCTGACCGTTAGCTCGCTACAGAGGTACAGAGTCAGAGAGACAGAGTGAGAGACAGATAGACAGATACAGAGATAGAGAAAGATAAGATAGATAAGGTAGATAATGTAGACAAGATTAGATAGATAGATTAAATAGATAGATAGATAGATAGATAGATAGATAGATAGATAGATAGATAGATAGATAGATAGATAGATAGATAGATAGATAGATGGATAGATGGATGGATGGATGGACGGATGGACGGACGGACGGACGGACGGACAGACAGACAGACAGACAGACATACAGACAGACAGACAGACAAACTGATAGATAGATAGATAGATAGATAGATAGATAGATAGATAGATAGATAGATAGATAGATAGATAGATAGATAGATAGATAGATAGATAGATAGATAGATAGATAGATAGATAGATAGATAGATAGATAGATAGATAGATAGATAGATAGATAAAACAACTCAAAAGAAAGATTAACAAATACATGCACGACATCAAATTGAACATAACAATGAAGTGATACCACAAGAAAGGACACTGAAGAGAAGATGACAGGTGATATTACAGAGAACATGAGATCAAATGAAATAACAATTGAAAAACGAACAACATCAACAATTAGAATAATAACACACTGCTATTAACAGACGGCCAATGACAGACTTGTCAGTAGGCAAAAACAATGGCGCACAGAGATATAAGAGACACAAAAAGAAAGAAAGAGGTGAAAATAATCTGAACTGAATAGAAAATTGAAAAATAAATTAATATTAAACACACACACAAAAAAACACAAACTAATTTGTTGTTTTTGTTGTTGTTCGACGTATTCTGATACTTCTTTCTTTGGTTATCGTAAACATCATCAGCATCATAATTAGTGTCTTCTTCTTCTTCTTCTTCTTCTTCTTCTTCTTCTTCTTCTTCTTCTTCTTCTTCTTCTGCTTCTTCTTCCTTCTTCTTCCTTCTTCTTCCTTATGTCTTCTTGCTCCTTATTCTTCTTTCTTCTTTCTCCTTTCTTTTTTTATTCTTCTTTGTTTTTTCTTTCTTCTTTCTTTCTCTTTCTTCTTTTTTCTTCTTTCCTTCTTCTTTCTTCTTCTCCCTTCTTTCTTCGTTGTCGTCATCTTCATCGTCGTCGTCTTCGTCGTCGTTGTCATCTTCGTCGTCATTGTCATCGACGTCGTCGTCGTCATCGTTTTCTTCGTTGTCGTCGTCGTCTTCTTCTTCTTCTTCTTCTTCTTCGTCGTTTTCTTCTTCATCGTTATCGTCGTCATCGTCTTCTCCTTCGTCGTCGTGTCGTCGTTGTGTTCTTTGTCGTCGTTGTCTTCTTTGTCGTCGTCAACGTCGTCGTCTGTTTAAACTGTACCTTTTCAGATACTGCATATTTTGATAAGGTAAAGTAAAATATAGGTGGGCGAGTTTTCGAAGTCAATTGGTATCTACACTAATAATGTCAAGAGGAAAGTTGGTCTGGGGTACGTCGCCTGCTAAGTGAAGGAAAGATTGGCCGCCTATTACTCCGTGCATTCAGGCCTAAAAAATGTGATGCCCTATCTTATCACAGACCCATAGCAGGAAGACCCACCTACTCCGTGGCCTAGGTGTTACGGAACGCAATTCGTAATCCCGTATACCCGGGTTCGGAATACAACAGTGCAGGTTTTTTTTTCGAAATAAAGGTATAGGTGCTGGTCGTTCAAAAACAATGGCAAAATACTGAACGTAAAATTTGCCCAGGAATCATGAACAGCGAAAATGCTGGGGTTTACTGGTACGTCCTGTGAAGGACATGCAAAAAAATGTGTATACTAGCTGGAAACTGCCCCCGCACACGCCTTTAAGCAGAATAGGGCATATTGTGCTACAGCTGTATTTGTACAGACCTATTGGGGGGTGGGGGGTGGGAGGGATAGTGGTCTATATCAACATGGCTGCCTTTACTTCCTAAGGCAATTTCTAGTTCCAATTGTAAGCTGGGTGGACCTAGCAGGTCTATTAGAATAACACATTTGCCGCGATGCTGATCGAATCCATGACCACCAAGGCAGTACACGAATGTCCAACCACTATATGTACAGCCACTACACGTCCAGCCACTACATATCATGCCACTACATATCCAGCCACTACATATCCAGCCACTACATATCCAATACATATCCAGCCACTACATGTCCAGCCACTACATCTCCAGCCACTATATCTCCAGCCACTACATGTCCAACCACTACATCTCCAGCCACTACATGTCCAACCACTACATCTCCAGCCACTACATGTCCATCCACTACATCTCCAGCCACTACATGTCCAACGACTACATGTCCAGCCACTACATATCATGCCACTACGTCTCCAGCCACTACATCTCCAACCACAACATCTCCAACCACTACATGACCAACCACTACATGTCCAACCACTACATCTCCAACCACTACATCTCCAGCCACTACATGTCCAACCACTACATCTCCAGCCACTACATGTCCATCCACTACATGTCCAACGACTACATGTCCAGCCACTACATATCATGCCACTACGTCTCCAGCCACTACATCTCCAACCACAACATCTCCAACCACTACATGACCAACCACTACATGTCCAACCACTACATCTCCAACCACTACATCTCCAACCACTACATCTCCAACCACTACATGTCCAACCACTACATGTCCAACCACTACATTTCCAACCACTACATGTCCAGCCACTACAATTCCAACCACTACATCTCCAACCACTACGTCTCCAACCACTACATGCCCAACCACTACATGCCCAACCACTACATAACCAGCCACTAGATATCAAGTCACTACATGTCCAACCACTACATGTCTTGCCACTATATATCTAGCCACCGTATTTCTAGCCACTACATTTCAGCATAATACACGTATAGCCACTACGTGTCTAGCCACAACACTACTGCAACTCCTCAGTAATAGTAACTGCATCACTAAATACTTTACAGATACTAAACCTATAATTCACATTGTCACAATTCGCATTTGAGGAAGAATTGATCACGAGCCTTTGGAACTGCCTTGATCACGGAGTCTAACTCCTCATAAAACGAATCCTTCACATCATCAGAGGAATCGAGTGTCGGTGCATATGCAGTAATAATGGTGGCAAAACCACAAGAGCTTGCCAAGCGCAGGGATAATAGTCTTTCATTTCCTCCTGCTGGAATTTCAATCATTCACAGTAACGAATTATTCACTGCAAAGGCCACACCGTGTTGCCTTTTTTTCTGCCTGCCTCTACCCTTAAAAAAAAATGTGTAATTGTTTTCCCTGAGTGACCCTTCATCAGCGAGGCGAGTCTCCTGCAGGCCAGCAATATCAATGTTAAGACGATTGAGTTCGGCATCAATCACAGCCGTTTTTCTCACATCGTCAAAATTAGTCAAGTCAGTGGAAAATCCTGGACACGTTCCAGGTTACAAGCCATAGCTTGAGGTTTCTATTTTTTTTCTTTTTATTAGTACCTGGTGCATTGGTTTTACAGCCTACGTTTCAGATTTTGTCCTAGCCCCAAGCACCCATTGAAGCAGGCAGGCTGTGGCGGATCAGCACCCAATAGGCCGGGGGCTGCCCAGCTTGAGGCAGGCGGTAGTTGATCAGTGACACCTGTAGGTGTCTCCTACCGTCAGAGGCAACGCTTAGATTCCGAGACCAGTTAAGAACAGGGATGGAGTTATTGCCTCTCCATAGCACAAAGCCTGGGCTAAAATATAGAGATCATGTGTTGCCCATGCAGCATGATCCCTCTCTCGGCCTGCCTTGTTCACTCCAGAGGATAGGTAACATCTCTACATCTGGATCAAGACAAGCTGCAGAAGCTGCCGGGTCAGCAAAGCAATGCTCTAACTGTCCGCTTGTCGGAGCTTCGATCCTAGACCAGCCGCCAACCAAGGCTTAGGGCCTGGTCTGCCCTGCCATGACATTTTGTCTTTAGGTTGCATTTCCTCGCGCCAGGGTAAGGCTTGTACCCTCTCAATTGCGCTCTTCCGCCCGAAGCCGTTGGCACAATGTGGGGTATGGGTTTGGTAAGCGCCGCCCAACGTTCTAACGCTAACAGAAAGCAGGTAGTACCGTCTACTGTTATACGGTAGCTCAGTCATATTTGACTAAGACCAGACACCAGTAAAGAAATTCACATTGGAAATATTGACAACCAAAATGCAAGATGATCTACTTCACTGTACCGGTTTTTCCCTACATGTCTCGGTCTCTTTCCGCAGGACCTCCTGTCGAAAGGTCGCATAAGGCACAAACTCCGTAGCTCCAGTGACGACGCCGAGGAGTCTTCGAGAAAATTGCAATTGAGAACCGAACGACGTAGGCTGTAATCGATCCCACAACCTTCGCAGCGAGAGGTAGGCGTCGTAACTACTTTGCCACAGAGACTTCTTAGATTTTCTCTAAAACGCAAATTCTGATGTCGGAGTGGAGTCGCCTGAGCACTAGAAGTAGTATCAAGTGTATGGACTACGCTTAGGTTCAAAGCAAGCGAAAGTAAACAACAAAAATAAACACATAAACGCATTAACCTAGTTTTCCATGTTGGCTCGTATCACCGACTCCACAATAACTGATTTCTCTGTGGACATCTTAGAAACAAACCGACATCAGTGACCGGAAACAAGTCTGTTTGCGTAGCTAACCTATAAAATTGTCGTTCTTACTTTGTAGAACCAGCGAGAATTGACGCGGTAAAACTATTTCTCAAAAGGGGACGATTCGGACAAAACTAGTTTTATCGGAGATTTATATCTATTCCGCTGATTGTCCTAATGGTGTTCTTGGCACGCTGTCCATCTGATGGTGTCCAATAAATATTGTTTTATCGGTACTGCCCTGTTTATAGTAAGCTGCTGTTGGTGTCTGGTTGAGTCTTGTAGAGAAACGTTTATATGGCCGAGAGGATCTCTCTATGTGCCGTGGTAGCGGGTGAAACATCTACACCCGTCGGTTGGACTAAAATGTTAACTTCACTGTCAGAATCTCCAATAAGGCTTTAGAGAGTTGATAAGAGTTAATACAAGTCTAGTAGGGAGACACCAGACAGGAGAGACACCAACGCTATAAATAGCCTCACAAGGAGACACATTTGTGTCAGACAAGGGGCCAATACGTACAAGTGAGCGAGGGCTTCCCCCAAGCCATTGGGAAGCTTGGCCTTGCGAGTAACCGTGAAGTGCCCGGTTACTCTAGCTCACAAGCCAGCGTGCTTGGGACACCATGCACGCAAGACTAGCTACTGCACGGAGGGGACAGCGTCCGTGCTTGTCCACGCAATGTGTAGCGTGTGGACAGACCCGACTGGAGACGGTAGAGAGTAGACGTGTTCTTGACAAATGCTATAGTTTCTAGGCAATAGTCAAATATTAGGCTGTAGATTTAGATTGTGATTATTAGCATCATTTCTCACCACTTCATTGCATTCATGTTGTATAATGATATGAAGCATACCGCTCGCAGAGCCATTAAATTGTCAGCTCTAAATAAATTGCATTCCTTTTGCAAATGTCACGAGTTGTTATTTCGTGCGGTGCAAAAGTAGGGGAGTCCTGAGAACTCTGTAGCGAACAAGTCGCTGACAGGCAGGACCCCAATTGGTGTCAGAAACCAGTGAACCAACGCTAGCAGGCAATTGTATGTAAGAAACCAGTGAACCAACGCCAAGCAGGCAAGTGGTGTTATAAACCACTGAACCAACGCCAGCTATCAATTGGTATCAGAAAGTTCTGAACCAGCATCAGTCAATTGCACGATTCAACATCATTGCTGTGTTAAATATTTGAAAGTAATGTAAATTTGTTTCCATACATGGCAGAAATAATTTTCTCTTGGTGAATTATACGATCATACCATTTGTGGAGCGTGAACCACAATGAAGCCAAAGTAAATCGATAAAGTGTGAAATTCTACGAAAATTAATTTGAAAGTGTGTTATTATACAGAAATCAATAGAAATGTATACAATCATCAGTGAATATTACCAACTTAACCATCCGTGTACATTTCATTTTGTGTGATACAGCCATCAATGTCGCCATTCTACAGAGTCAGTAAATAGATTAGCGACTGAACTGAAGCCTAGAACGAAGTTACACCATAGTCAGAAAGTGAAGACAAGACGACATCGACTGTCATACGACGAATCATCTCACATATCATCTAACATATCATTCAGACGATCATATCATTCATTCATTAACACCATTTATCATTATCTATCACATTTTTTCATTCATCATTCTCATGAAATATAAGTTTGTACTTACAACATAAGCGTGTGTCTAATTTTTGATGCTCTACTAAACAGAAGCAGTCCATTGTGTTATCAAGTCAATCATTTTGTGAGTGTGGAAGACAGCGGTGGAACATCCCAAGAACCGTATTTTCCAAAGAATTAGATGAGTATATTTTCAGAATATTTTGGTATGCTCTAAATTAATCATGCATCTTCTTTTTCAGTAAAGATGTATATTTACTAACACATTATTACAAACTATTGTGTGAATATTATTGTGATACCATAGTGAACTAACATTACGCCACAAAATGGCGTCACTAAGTGAGTGTATCCAGGCAGGTAAAGACATGGGCCACACTGGAGATAAGCTAGAAAAGTGGGCGGATCACAAGTATAAAGAAGAAATAGCTCGACATAGAGAAGAAACAGAAAGAAAAACTGCTCTACAGAGAGAAGAGACAGAAAGAAAAGCTGCTCTAGAGAGAGACGAAAGAGCACTAGAAAGACAACACCAAAAAGAAATGAAAGAGGTCGAGGAAGCTACCAAACAGAAACAATTAGAGTTAGATCAAGCTACCAAACAGAAACAATTAGAGTTAGATCAAGTTATCAAACAGAAACAATTAGACTTAGATCATGCCACCAAAGAAAAGCAGATACAAGTAGACTCAGAGACTAAATTAAAGATGAAGGAAATGGAGGTAGATTCTAACATACATATAGCCTCTAGCAAACAAAAGAGCCAAAAAGGACAGAACAAATTTAGTAAGTATAAAGGCCTTATCAAACCATACAGTGTAGGGGATTCAATTAGCGCATGGACAGAGAACATAGAATTCCAACTAAAGACACAAAAAATACCTTTGGATGACTGGGCAATGATCTACATGAGGAACCTCAGTGGGGAGCCGTTAAAAGTAATAGAATCCATACCTACAGAGCTAAGGAACAATTATCAGTACATACACGATAGGATAATGCAACACTTTCTTTTAGACGCTACTGGGTACCAAATTCAATTCTCCCAAATTAAGCCAAAAGCAACTGAAACCTTCTTAGACTACATCTCTAACGTGCAGAGCACATTTAAAAAGTGGACTAGAGCGGCGAAAGTGGGTAACAACTATGAAAAATTAGAAGAGCTTATGGTAATGGACAAGGTGATATCTACCGTTCCTACCCCTTTTGCGAAGTTTTTACAACAGTCAGATATTGAGTCCATTCAGCAATTAGAGAAACGGGGGTCAGCATATTTTTCATCTAATCGGGACATATTTAAATCTACAACACATGATACAGAAATTACTGCTTTTGCAAACAAAGTTCCTGATAGATCTTACAACCAGAAAGATTACCGTAAGAAGGACAAACCATATCAGAAACCACCTCGATGTAGCTATTGTAGTCTTTTTCATCCGACTTACTCGATGTGTGATAAGAACCCCGCATATCCGTCACACTTAGAAGCAGTGTTAAAGAAGCAAGAAAGCAGAAGATCATCATTTAAACGTGCTGTTAAATGTTACTTTTGTTCCAGTTATGGCCACTATAGCAATAAATGTATTGGTAGACAACGAATGAAGGCAAATAATGCAGCACTCATCGATACATCATCAGACGATGAGAGTGACATTGATCCGGAACTTGTGAATGTGTTGCCAACGAGTGAATGTGAGAGTGTAGCATTAGTAACAGACATTTTAGACTTTAAGAAATGTAATGTATGCCATCAAGTTTCATGCGGATGGTAAATTGGAATGTGGGCACGTAATACCATGTTCAAATGAAGATGCTAACGCAGCGTGTGCCTCCAGAGGTAAACTTAAGTTCTACGATGCACTGGTCAATGATCAACCATGCCAATGTTTAATCGATAGCGGGAGCACTCTACTGGGTTTAAGGAAAGAACTTGCTAGACCAGAAGATTATACGGGTGAATTTGTCAAATGCCGTACTTTCTCTGGAACCATTGAGAAATATCCACTGGCAAAAGCGCATATCAATACCCCGTTCCTTACCGGCACATTTACTTGCGCAATCCTGCAAGATCCATGCACGGATCTCATTTTAGGATGCCTAGATTCATTGAAAGAATGTACAGACGACGACATAAGAGCCTGGAAACATACACACATGGCCAACGCTGTAACAAGGTCAGATACAGAAACAAACTATACTGACTTACAAAATGAAATGCTACAGCTATTAACACCAAGTGGTGCAGATACCAACACTACTCGACAGAAATTTATCGAGGCACAAAGCACCGATCAAACAATCGCACCTTATTTTAAATTGTTGGGTGAGCGAGCGAAAGTGTACTAAAAATGCATCTTGGTACTTTAGAAAATTTAACGGAATTCTCATGCGTTATTACACATATAATAACCATGAAATTCAGCAGACGGTGTTACCTGTAACATACCGACAAAATGTGCTAAAGATCGCACATGAGTCACCGTTTGCTGGACATTTGGCCTATGATAAAACGCGAGCCAGAGTTCTGTCACAATTTTACTGGCCTAAATTCTGTTCGGACATAAAATTTTTCTGTCGATCTTGTACTATTTGTCAACATCTTGTACGAAAGGGAAAGCATGTGACGGCCGAAGTTCAACGGTCAGTATTAGCATCTAGACCACATGAGAGTATAGCGGTCGATATTGCTGGACCCCTAAAGCAGGTGTCGAGCAATGGAAACCACGACTATGCAAATAAGGGTGCTAAAACTATTCACCTTGAACCAAACCAGAAGGTTTTGCTTCTACTACCTGATAAACGTAATTTGTTACTAACATCTTGGCAAGGGCCTTTCAACGTTGAACGTAAAATATCAGATGTGGATTATGAAATATCGATAAAAGGACACTTAAAGATATTTCATATCAACATGCTGAAACCATACTTTTCACGACAAGAACAACAGACAGACGAACAAATTGCACCAACACCAAGTAATGAGACGACAGACGTACACAACACAACTTCACTAGATAGGGCGACACACGACAGCGACAACGCAAACACACTTAGCCAGGTAACAGCACACACAGCTAGCACCACAACAGTATTGAACGAGACAGACGAAGACGAGATGGAATTACCAGTCCCTACTGTAGACACGACTGCGACCATTGACAGCATAAAGATAGAAACGAAACTGACAGACGATCAACGACGACAAATCATAGAGCTAGTGACGGAATACAGAGACATATTCTCCGACATCCCAGGAAAGACAGATAGAATAGAACATTCTATCATTCTGACTGACAACACACCAATCAAGTGTCGACCTTATTCTATCCCTCTAAACTATAGGTCGAACCTCGACAAAGAAATTCTATCTCTTGAGTCGAGCGGAATTATTCAGAAATCTCAGTCAGAGTATTCTTTCCCTATTGTCCTTGTCGCCAAAAAGGACTCTACTATTCGACTCTGCGTCGATTATCGCCGTTTAAACAAAATAACCAAAATTGACGCTGAACCAATTCCATCATGCGAGGATTTGATCTTGGACATGTCTACATCTCGCATATTTAGCAAGATTGACCTCACGAAAGGTTATTGGCAAGTCCCGATGGAAGTAAATTCGATTCATCTAACAGCTTTCTCCACTCCTTTAGGTCTATATGAGTGGCGCTTTCTTCCTTTTGGCCTTCGTAACGCTCCAGCAACTTTCGTCCGTCTAACTAGGGATCTTCTCCATGGGATGACTAATATTTCTACATATATAGACGACATATGTATCCATACGGAAGACTGGACAACACACCTACTGAAACTGCGACAAGTCTTCGACAGGTTGCGAGTATTTGGGCTCACAGCTGAAGCCGACCAAAGTAGAGTTGGGCATGGAACAAATTGACTTCCTGGGTCATACCATCTGCAGGGGCCAATTAAGAACTGATGACAGAATCGTCACCAAGATTCTGAATTTGACAATGCCAACGACCAAGAAACAGGTCCGAAGTTTACTGGGTCTGGTAAACTACTATAGTAAATTTATTCCAAATCTGGCGGAAATCACCAGTGTTTTTTCTAACATCTTAAAAGCTTCGGCTAAATTATCTGTACAAGATGCAAGATTAATTAGCGCGTTATCAAAACTGAAATATCTTTTCAGCGTTCCACCTATCCTTCGTATGCCTAATCCAAAACTTACCTATTTTTTACGCACAGATGCGAGTGCCATCTCCATATCTGGGATACTAGGACAGTTCTACGAAGGGAAGTTCCACCCAGTAATGTACGTAAGTCGGAAAGATTAGCCCTGCTGAATCTAGATACTCAGCATCAGAATTGGAGGGCCTCAGTTTGATCTATTGTGTTAAGAAATTTCATAGATTTTTGGCAGGAGCACAGTTTGTGATCGAAACCGATAACTCTCCGTTGTCTGTGATGCAGTCTGGACTTCCTAGCAATAACAGAATCTACAGGTGGGCTTTGATTCTCCAAAATTACACATTTACCATCCAGCACTTAAAGGGAAGATTGAACACTGTTGCAGACATTTTGAGTCGACCATCATCCATTGAAATACCTGATTTGCAGGAAGGGATCGACCACAGATCACCAGAAACAGTGACACTGTAATGTTAGGTAACTCAGTGCCGTATGTGGTGATTAAGATAAACTGTAAGTGCGTTATCATCGCCAAACATGTAACATGTGTGAAAGTAACAGTGCTATGAAAAGTGTAACGAACAGACGCAGAAGTAACATGCGCTGACACATACATAAGCTAGATGAACATTGAAGTGTTAGCTATGAACCTACATAAGTTAGTAGGGAACTATATTTATACACTATCCATGAAGGAGAGCATAGAAGACTTTGCCGAAATGAACTATGTTATAATAGTCTACAAAGAACATTGCTCCATCTTCACAACGCAAAGGAGGACTTCGATTTAGTGTAATTAGATATAGAAATGTAACTGTGATATATGTATATTATTATTTTATTAACAGTACACATAACTTCATTTTTCTATTAATAATTGAATTGCAAATTGTTCAAATGCATATATAACTTTATTTATGTCATGTGGTAGTTAGAAATCACCATCATTTAGTTAATAAACCATTTAAGTTAACACCAATGATAGAAATACAATTGTTAGATATTACATTAGTTTATCACCGCATAATCATAATCATTTATAAATTCATTTATCTAAAATATCATTTCTAAACTAACCCAACCATTTAGGAATTAACATCATCTTTTTTACAAATAACACTTTAAGGTAGTTAACCCAATTCTCTTAAATGAAATTAATTAGTTAGATTATTTCCCTTGAGGATAATTTAGGACAGCACACCAAATCATATTAGTTACTATTACAGGATCGGTGACAAACCATCCTCATAACTTTGTATATTGTGTATAGACATGACACGTGCAAACAAAACGCACAGTCATTTGGCGTGATTACTGTTATAATTCAGCCAATCATTTATTGTAAATATGTAATGTTCATGTATTTGATGCTATGAAACATATTTTAATGACGAGAGAATGTTTGAGCAAAAGGAGAGTATGAAAGCGAGTGAAAGATGTATGCAAGAAGGAATAAATGCGAGGAGAGAATGTGAAAATTAGTAAACGTGGAAAGAAAGAGTGAGAGAGAAAGATAGCGGCAAATTTTTTCACCGCTGGAAACGTCTTATTTTGACTTGTCTGTGTCATCTGTGTAGCCAATGTGTTGTCAAGTTTTTATGTGTGTTACTGCCATACTTTAATAGATTAGATAGGGAATGTACTTTGAGCTTCAGAAAGCGGAGTTGTGGTCACAAATAAGAATAACAAACGTTTGTAACCACAATAAACCGATTTACGGCGCTCGAAGGAACACACACATTTAGTACACTAACGCATACACATGTTAGCAAGTTAAGTACACTGTAGTTTATTAGAAAACACGCAAACAAACAGGAAAACAAACACATAAAAGTTGCACACACTATTTGTTTCAAAGAACAACAACTTTAATTCAGGGGACACAATAACTTCTTAAAAACCTTAATGTAACATTGAAAATAGCTTTTCACAAGCGGAAGCGAGAAGGTGAAAAGTAGAACTGTGTGTATATGAGTTGGAGGGGATATTAATGGGAACATGAACATTTTATGCTCATGTGTTGCACTCATAACAGAGTCAACTTGTATTTGGGTTGTCATTTCGGGCAATTTGAGGACAGGTCGAGACAGAAGTCAATAGGTGAAAGTCAAAAGACATAGGGTCAAACGACGGAAGCCAGGACATAAGTCATAAGACAACGGTTCCGGTTCAAAACAATTCCCAAAGATATCTATAGAACCAACTATACTGATACATGGGCTACTTAATTAGCCAAGTGAAAAGATAGAACAGTGTGAGTAAAGGAAGAAGAGAGTTGTTCTATCCCCAAACGAGAGATTTATAACTTATTGGATATCTGACAAAATTGGAGCAACCAATTTTTCTTTGTGACCAGACGTGTTACAAACATGAGTTAAAGGGAAGTAACACTTCACAGAGAGGAGGGGAGCCTGTCAGAATCTCCAATAAGGCTTTAGAGAGTTGATAAGAGTTAACACAAGTCTAGTAGGGAGACACCAGACAGGAGAGACACCAGCACTATAAATAGCCTCACAAGGAGACACATTTGTGTCAGACAAGGGGCCAATACGTACAAGTGAGCGAGGGCTTCCCCCAAGCCATTGGGAAGCTTGGCCTTACGAGTAACCGTGAAGTGCCCGGTTACTCTAGCTCACAAGCCAGCGTGCTTGGGACTCCATGCACGCAAGACTAGCTACTGCACGGAGGGGACAGCGTCCGTGCTTGTCCACGCAATGTGTAGCGTGTGGACAGACCCGACTGGAGACGGTAGAGAGTAGACGTGTTCTTGACAAATGCTATAGTTTCTAGGCAATAGTCAAATATTAGGCTGTAGATTTAGATTGTGATTATTAGCATCATTTCTCACCACTTTATTGCATTCATGTTGTATAATGATCATGAAGCATACGCTCGCAGAGCCATTAAATTGTCAGCTCTAAATGAATTGCATTCCTTTTGCAAATGTCACGAGTTGTTATTTCGTGCGGTGCAAAAGTAGGGGAGTCCTGAGAACTCTGTAGCGAACATGTCGCTGACATTCACTTCCTTGTCTTGGGAATGTAAATTACAAGTACCTTTGAAGTCGGAGTGGCTTCGCTTGATGCGAGGGTTACTGATAATAGGGAAAGCTAATCCACACGCAAAAATCAGTCCAGTGGACCAGAAGTAGTATCACTTGTATCGACACGGCTCAGTTCATAACGAGAGAACGCCGGGAAAAAAGGGAGACAAGGTATAATATGGCACATTGCCGTCCTGGCTGACTATACTTTGTTGTCTTGATCTTCTAAAATGGCACAGTAATCCTACCACAACACAAAGGCTGGGCTGAACTGTAGAGATCATGCGTTGCCCATGCAGCAAGATCAATCTCTCGGCCTGCCTAGTTTACATCCAGAGTAACAACACTGCTGACAATATTTTTTTTTTCTGGACTTCCAACATGGAGGATAGGCAATTGAACATTTAAGGCTACAGTCTGCATACGCATTTTCCTTATGTTTGACTGGAAGTGCATGGTTTCATTGCCATGCCACTGAGTTGAATGCGTGGCGCGACACTGTGAGCTGTGAATTTCGTGTGAAATGTTTTTACATTGACCACGGTTGTTTGTAGCGGGAACGGCATGTTCGGAATAATAGCGGCCGACTTTTCGCTGAACTGACTGGATTACTTTATGCAGTAATGTGTGGCTGCTGGTTTTCTAGTGACTGCCGCTTCCATCGACGATGAACTGTATTTTTCGTGGAGAACTATAGTGTTGGCATTCTTGCAGTGACATTATGCACAGTGTACGTGTGCGGGCGTTGGTTTGTCGATGCTCCTGTCTGTTCCACTTTTCACATGGGGCAGTGAAGAGCATTTTGTCTGATATACACTGGCACAGGAATGGAGCATAATGGGAACGCCCGCTGCCGTTAGGCTGGAATCGCAACTAACTAACTAACTAACTAACTAACTAACTAACTAACTAACCAACTAACTAACTAACAATGCATCTACAACATGACACGCTTTGTAGAAGTCAAAGCAGTGCCCACACTGTCCGCGTGTCGAAGCTTCGATCCTAGATCAGTTGCCAGACCAAGGCTATAGACTGGGTGCCCTATCATTATATTTAATCTTCAGTTTGCATTTCCTCGCACTAGCATCAGACTTGTACCCTCCCAGTTGTGCTCCTCCGCCCCAGGCCGTTAGCACATTCTGGGGTGTGGGGTTTAGTGAGCGCTGTCCAACATTCGGCGCTAGCAGAAAGCAATCTTGTCTACTGCTATACGGTAACTCATGTCATATCTGACTAGGGCCTGATTATATCATTTGATCTACAAAAATAAAAAAAATGAACCTATAGCATATACTGACCTAGGGATGTAAAGTGCTATGCACTAACCTATTACTGAGCCTTTATGTCAGGTCTTAGTCAGATATGACTGAGCTACCTTATGACAGTAGACGGTACTACGTGCTTTCTGTTGGCGCCGAGTGTTGGGCGGCGCTCACCAAACCTGACACCCCACATTGTGCCAACGTCTTCGGGTGGAGGAGTGCAACTGGGGGGGGGGGGTGGGGGGGTGGGGAACAAACCTGACTCCAGTGAGAGGAAATGTAGCTTGGAGACTATATGTCATGGCAGAGCAGACAAGGCTCTAAGCCTTGGTTGGCAACTGGTTTAGGATGAAAGCTGCAACAGGTGGACAGTTAGAGCATTGCTTTGCTGATCTGGCAGCTTCTGCAGCTTGTTTGTACCAGACGTATTGGTGTTACCTTTCCTCTGGAGTAGACTAGACAGGCCGAGAGAGGGATCATGTTGCATGGGCAACACCTGGTATCTAAATCCAGCCCATGCTCTGTGTTATGGAGAGGTATAACTCTATTTTACAAACTGTCGTCTGTCAATACGGCAAGGTGCGTGTCAGTCAGTCATTACAGAGCCTACAGTATGAGCCTGAGTGACTTGTTTCCTCCGTATTTGTCTACAATTACTACACGATCCCAGGAAGTTCTGAAAAATGTGTCTGGCAACAATTTTGATAAAGCTGGTTGGACCTGAAAGCCGTAATGGTCGGGGAAAAAAACATTATTTCCTCTGCAATGCATTGAATTGAAAAACTATATGTCGTATATCTGATGTACTAATATTTAGGGCTCCAAGCCCTGAAAAGGACTTGCAACTTTCATAGTAAGGTAACATCTCTATTGAGGGAATGTTGCTGATCTCGTTTTCCCCAATTCAAGCCCATAAACTTGGTGTGCATGAGTAGTACGGAACTTCACATCTATGGGACTGCACATTGGGTTGTAATCACATCATGATTCATCACAGTAGGTACTGGTTGAGATGAAGCTGGTAATTTTTCCATCATATATGAAATACTTCAAAATAAGTTAAAGAATTCAAATATCTAGGAAGTATGATCACAGAGGATTGCAAAATAGACTGAGAAATCGACATTAAATGTCAAAAGGCAAGTGCGCTTATATATCTGCCATGCCACTTAAATTGTTAGGTTCCACACGCATAAAACACGAGTAGATGCTAAACAGTATAATACTTATTACACATAAACAACAGATAGGAAGAGCACCAATGTAGCGTAATACAATTACTCCATGACAAGGCGTCATCTAACATCCCAAAGGATACAATTTTACTTTAGCATGGAACATCGATATTTCCTATACATTTTTGAGCAGACACTCACAGAAGCCAGTAGTCATTGTAAAGAACTGTTAGGATCCACATACAGACTTACAAGTTAATAGTCAGAGCATCTACATGAAACGATAGACAGCGCACGCGCCTAAACAATATCGACTGACACCATGCAGGCCGTTCTTATTCGGTTCAGCCAGTTAGGGAACGAGAGAAAGCAATTATGAAAGATCGTTAAACATTCTGCACAATGTATGTATGGCCAACAGTGGAATGATGACTAACGTGCCCCCTGTCTAAAGAAGGTCAAAGGGAGCACGGCCGGATGATGGAATACTGCGATGTGGTTGATTGCGCAGCACTGCGAATAAAGCCGTCCTTGAAGATTTGACTACAACCAAAGGTCTTGTTAGGTTTATTTGAGAGACATTGTCATGTTCACATCGTGCGTCTGAGAGCCCACCGGCTGATTGAAGTAACACTCTGTAATCATCATCCACCTAGATAATCAAACGAGTCAAGTATACAACATCATTAAAAAACGAACATTCAAAAGATAAATTATCCTTCCGTCCCATGACAATATCAGCTATCCCACGTATTGAAACATTCAAATATATATATGCCCGCAATACGACAAATAAAAAAAAAAAACATCCACATTAACCCTAAGCTATCTTATCAGACTTGGACATTATCCAATAACACTTAAGCAACATCAATACCTGAGAGATAAGCTGCTTGATCAGAGCGCAAACTTAAATTATCCCAAACCGAATACGAAATTAGGTTATCAGACAGACAGTGGGATCAACACCGTGTGTCGCACACTCGTATATTAAAAGGTAGAAGATCAAAGGATTTGGCCATCTCATTAGAACTAATTTTTCACCAAAGAAAATCTGGTACGACAGCAGGAGAATGCCGAGAAGACAATGGACTGAGGACATCAGACATTGTACAATCACACGGAATGACACTATCCAGTGCCACCCATCTAGCGCTGGAACGCCAACTATTCCTCCCCACGACGCATGACGTCAAACGTGGAAAGACGATTATGATAATTAACCAGAGACTTCAGCACAGTGCACTGGGGAGATATCTTTATTGATACTGTTAACTAATGCTGTGTACAATGAAATGGCCCCTTTGGGACTTCAAATTAATTACCGTTCTAATTATATCATTAAACAATACAATAACTTCTTTGTGTAAATAAAACAGTATAATGCAACCGCTGTGTATAAACAAAACAAATCCACTGGAAACGAATAATGATGTTTGATTGGGCTGCTCACGTAATTAATTTACGATATGGATAACATTGGGTAAATTGTGGTAAATTTGTGTAAATGTTGTTTTGGGTTTTTTCACATTCTGGAACTCTGAGGTCAGTAAAACACACTTAATTTTCATTTTTTTTTTTCAATCTTCTATTTCTGTGACTATGTTTTAGCAGATTTGATGCGACACAAAAAGTAGGTTTTTACCACCAAAAAAGTAGGTTTTACCAGTCAACAAAGTAGGCTTTCACGACGCAAAAAGTAGGTTTTTACCACGCAATCAGTAGGTTATTACCAAGCAAAAAGTAGGCTTTTACCACGCAAAAAGTAGCTTTTACAACGCAAAATAAGTAGGTTTAGGTTTGGACCATACACAAATTAGATTTGGACCACAACAAGGTAAGTTTGAACCACACAGAAATGGATCACGGAAACTGTGAAATAGGACTGTGTCACAGTTAAGATTTAACATTTGTAATATGCTAGCAGCCGGTCTCTATGGCTGAGGGGTTACAACACTTTCTCCGTAATCCCGTTTATCACGCAGAGTCTCGTAGCGGGAGAAAACTGCGAGCGGTTCTGCCCTGCTGGTGACTTGCGGGATACTGAGCCGGCCGCTCAGAGTGCAATGGCAAACTACTGAGCGTAATCTTGCCAAGAAATCAACAGACAGCTGAAAGATGCTGCTGTTGACAGCGATGTCCTGTAAAGGATATGCACAAAAAAAAAAAAAAAAAAATGCTAGCAGGCATGTTGTATTAAATATCAAACTAAAGAGGGCTGTAAAGGGAAACCTTCTACATGCATACGTATTTCAATTTAACGACAGTGTGCATTATAGGCCAATGGTAGTTATGGGAATAAGACTATTATCATCCCATAGCACTTCATCAAATAATATCGTCACTGTAGTGTCGTTTCGGTGGTTAACATTGTTGTGATTGCTGATGAAGGTTTGTCGCAGCAATGTCCTTTGTTTTTCGTAATTTTAATTTGAAAAGCTGTTCTATTCTTCATGTTGTTATACTGCTCACATGTAATTAAGTAACAACTATAACCCGATTTACAGAAGTCAGCATGGCCGAATGGTTAAGCACGCGTGTTGTTAAACATCCGGTGTGCTGATGCCAGGGCATGGGGTTCGACCCCTACACTGGAAATTTGGACTAAAATGTTGACTTCACGTCTTTAACTTGGAAACATAAATTACAATACTTCTGAAGTCGGAGTTATCAGACAGTCGGATCAGCACTGTGCGTCACACACTCGTATATTGAAAGGCAGAAGATAAAATCGTTTTGCCATATCATTACATTTAACCTATATTACAGCAAAGAAGATCTGACACGACAGCAAGAGGACGCCGAGAAGATGAGATCAAAGCTATTGTACAATCATATACTATCCAGTGCCACCCATCTAGCGCTGGAACGTCAAATATTCCTCCCCACAATGTTAGATAGCAAAAGTGGAAGACGATTATGATAATTATCAAGAGACGTCAGCCTAGTGCACTAGGTGATATCTTTATTGATACTGTTCAGCTGGTGCTGTGTACAATGAAATGACCCTTTTGGGACGGCAAATTAATTACCTTCCTAATTGGTCCGCGTTGGAAAATTACCACAAAACAATACAATAACACAATAACATCTTTTTTGTAAATAAAATATTAAAATGCAACTACTGAGTGTAAACAAAACAAATCAACTGGAAACAAATAATGACGTTTGATTAGCAAGTTGATATTTTGATAAATACATCAGAGAATAATAATTATCACGCCAAACTGCTCACGTAATTAATTTACGCTTTGAATAACACTGGGTCAACTGTGGTAAAGCTGTGTAAATGTTGGTTTGGGTTATTTCGCACTCTGGGACGCTGAGGTAGAGGAACACACTTTTCAATTGTTGTTTATTCTACTCTTTTTGTGATTATACCTTAACTGATACAATTCCAAACAAAAAGTAGATTTTTACCAGGCAAAAATTAGGTTTGGATCACACAAAATGTAGGTTAGGACCACATGTAAAGTAGGTTAGCACCACACAGAAAGTAGGTTTGGACCAACCAAAAGTAGATTTTTACCAGGCAAAAAAGTAGGTATGTACGACACAAACATTAGGTTTGGACCACACAAAAAGTAGGCATGGGCTACATGAAAAGTAGGATTGAACCACCCACAAATATATTGCTCAACATGTGAAGTAAAGGTGTGTAACAGTTATGACAGGAACGTTGTTAAAATGGTAGCAGACATGTTGTATTAAATGTCAAATTAAAATGGGATGTAAAGGGAAATCTACTGCATTTTGTATTTTAACTACAATTTGATTTATAAGCCCATGGTAGTTACGGGAATATGAATAAGACTATTATCATCCCATGGCATTTCATCAGCTAACATCGTCACTGTAGTATCATTTCCGTGCTTTAAAGTTGTGACTGCTGATGAAAGTTTGTCTCAGCAACTCCTATGTTTTTCGTAATTTTAATTTGAAAAGCTATTCTAGTTTAGTTTAGTTTAGACGACGGATCAACATCACGGCACACGGGTGTAACCCATAGGTGCTCCGTTTTCCTCCTAACTCAAACCTGAGTTTGGAGAAACTCAGCTCAGTGCACAAACTCCGTAACACCGACGAGGATCCTGAAATACTTTGGGTAGATTTTTAACTCGAAATTTTGCCTGGGCAGCGCCGTTAGGCTACTCTTTTTGGATTTCCAACTGCCAAGGGATTTTTTACGTGCGCAACAATACGCACGGGCGTCCGATCTCACTACCCAGAGAGCAGGGGAAATTTTATTACTAGAAGTCCACGTTAAAAAAAGTGCCGGTCCTCACCGGGGCATGAACCCGGGACCTCCAGCACTCAAGGCGGACACCATACCTCGAGACCACGCAGCCTCCTAAAATCTAAATAAACTATACTTCATGTTGTTATATTGCTTACATGTAATTCAGTTCCAACTATAACCCGATTTACAGAAGTCAGCATGGCCGAATGGATAAGACCGCGTGTTATTAAACAACCGGTATGCTGATGCCTCGGTAAGGGGTTCAACCCCTGCACCGGAAAGTTGGACTAAAATATTGACTTCTCGTCCTTGACTTGGATACGTAAATTAGAAGTACCTTTGAAGTCGGAGTTTTCCGACAGACAGTGAGATCAACGCCTTGTGTCATATGCTCGTATATTGAAAGGCAGAAGATCAAATGATTTGGTCACCTCATTAGAACTAACCTACATTACACCAAAGGGGATCTGATACGACAGCAAGAGGACAACGGAGATGAAAATGGATTGCCGATATCAAAGACATTGTATACTGACACAACATGACTTTATCCACTGCCATCTATCGAGTGCTGGAACCTCAACTAATCCTCCTGACGACGCTTAACGGTAAAACTGGAAGACGACGATGATGATTATCAAGAGACTTCAGCCCAGTGCACTGGGGGATATCTGTACTGGTACTGTTCAACTGATGCTGTGTACAATGATATGGCCATTTTGGGACTGCACATTAATTACCGTCCTAATTATACTACACAGGACAATATAAAACAATACAATGACATTTTGAGTATTGAAATTGTATCGCGCAACCGCTGTGTCAAAAAAAATCCACCGGAAACAAACAATGATGTTTGATTGACAAGTTGATATTTTGATAAATACATCAAGAGAATAATAATTATCACGCCAAACTGCTCAAGTAATTAATTTACGATATAGATAATATTAGGTAAACTGTGGTAAAGCGGTAAAGCTGTGTTCATGTTGGGACATTTCGGGACTCTGATATAAGTAGTACACATCTGTTTCATGTGTTCATTCTTCTCTTTCTGTGATTATGCCATAAAACATTCAGTGCCAAACAAAAAAGTGGGTATAGACCACACAAAAATGGAAGGTGAAAAATGAGAAGTAAGCGTGTTTCACGGTTATGAATTAAAAGTTGTTTATATGATAGCAAACATGTTGTATTATACATCAAATTAGGAGGGGGTCGTAAAGGGAAAACTATTGTGATGATATTTTAACAACAGATTGATTTATAAACCCATGGCAGTTACGTGAAGATTGAATAAGACAATTTATCTTCCCGTGGCACTTAATGGGTTAATATAATCATTGTAGTGTCATTTTCGTGGTTTATACATTGTTATGTTTGCTGATGAAGGGGTGTAGCCGCAATGTATTTTGTTTTCCTTAATTATATTTTGTAAAGCTGCTTTATACTTTATGTTTTTTTTTTTCATGTAATTAAGTTACAACTATAACCCGATTTGCCGTTCAACTAAACACAATGTTACAGTAATGACACTGTCCATCACATAACAACAAGAATAACACTTGAGATCCCTGTGTGGCCACTAAGACATATAAATAAAGCTACATCCAGATTACGTACAAGCTTGCTCTTGTTCTTGCAGAGAGGCGCTGTCGTTGTTTGATGAGCGCAGGTTCGAATCCCGATGGGGTAGCTATAGATTTCAATGTGTATGTTATCTAGTATGTCCTCTTATCTATGATTTTTCCTTCCCCGTATATAAGCACACACACACACACACAAAATACGTGCGAGTTTATTTATGAGCAAAATTCACAAGACTGTCACTGTTTTTGCATGTAATTAAATCTTATATGGGAATGAAATGTCCACAGAATATTAGCCAGAGGCTAGGATTGATGAAATCGATTGCTAGATGAAGGCGAGTTCTAGATGAAGGCGAGTGCTACATGAAGGCGAGTGCTACATGAAGGCGAGTGCTAGATGAAATCGATTGCTAGATGAAGGCCAGTACTCGATGAAGGCGGGTGCTAGATGGAGGCGAGTGCTACATGAAGGCGAGTGCTAGATGAAATCGATTGCTAGATGAAATCGATTGCTAGATGAAGGCCAGTGCTCGATGAAGGTGGGTGCTAGATGGAGGCGAGTGCTATATAAAGGCAAGTGCTAGATGGAGGCGAGTGCTAGATGAAGGCCAGTGCTCGATGAAGGCGGGTGCTAGATGGAGGTGAGTGCTATATAAAGGCGAGTGCTAGATGGAGGCGAGTGCTAGATGAAGCCGGGTGCTAGATGAAGGCGGTTGCTAGATGGAGGCGAGTGCTATATAAAGGCGAGTGCTAGATGAAGCCGGGTGCTAGATGGAGGCGAGTGCTAGATGAAGGCCAGTGCTCGATGAAGGCGGGTGCTAGATGAAATCGATTGCTAGATGAAATCGATTGCTAGATGAAGGCCAGTACTCGATGAAAGCGGGTGCTAGATGGAGGCGAGTGCTACATGAAGGCGAGTGCTAGATGAAATCGATTGCTAGATGAAATCGATTGCTAGATGAAGGCGAGTGCTCGATGAAGGCGGGTGCTAGATGGAGGCGAGTGCTATATAAAGGCAAGTGCTAGATGAAGGCGAGTGCTAGATGAAGCCGGGTGCTAGATGAAGGCGGGTGCTAGATGGAGGCGAGTGCTATATAAAGGCGAGTGCTAGATGAAGGCGAGTGCTAGATGAAGCCGGGTGCTAGATGGAGGCGAGTGCTAGATGAAGGCCAGTGCTCGATGAAGGCGGGTGCTAGATGGAGGCGAGTGCTATATAAAGGCGAGTGCTAGATGGAGGCGAGTACTAGATGGTGCCGGGTGCTAGATGAAGGCGGGTGCTAGATGGAGGCGAGTGCTATATAAAGGCAAGTGCTAGATGAAGGCGAGTGCTAGATGAAGCCGGGTGCTAGATGGAGGCGAGTGCTAGATGAAGGCCAGTGCTCGATGAAGGCGGGTGCTAGATGGAGGCGAGAGCTATATAAAGGCAAGTGCTAGATGAAGGCGAGTGCTAGATGAAGCCGGGTGCTAGATGGAGGCAGTGCTAGATGAAGGGCAGTGCTAGATGAAGGCCAGTGCTCGATGAAGGCGGGTGCTAGATGGAGGCGAGTGCTATATAAAGGCGAGTGCTATATAAAGGCGAGTGCTAGATGAAGGCGAGTACTAGATGGTGCCGAGTGCTAGATGAAGCCGGGTGCTATTTGAAGCCGAGTGGTAAACGAAGACGTATGCTAAATGAAACCGAGTGCTAATGAAGGCGAGTGCTAGATGAAGACGAGTGCTAGATGAAGCGGGGTGCTAGATGAAGCGGGGTGCTAGATGAAGCCAGGTGCTAGAAGAAGCTGGTTGCTAGATGAAGCGGGTGCTTGATTAATCGGTGTGCTAGATAAAGCGTAGTGCCTGATGAAGCCAAATGGGCAATGTAGCCGATTGCTAGATGAAGCAACATCTAAAAGATGTGATGACATCACAGCGAAGTGTATTAATTCTGGGATAGAACCAGGTGTAAACATATATCAGGTGTCATGTATATATATATATATATATATATATATATATATATATATATATATATATATATATATATATATATATATATATATATATATATTATTTAGTTAGTTAGTCGCAGTTCCAACTTCACAGCAACGGGTCGTCCCCATCATGCTCCGTTCCTGTGCCAGTGATTATCACACAAAACGCTCCCCACTGCCCAATGTAAAAAGTGAAAAAGACAGGAGTCTCGACAAACAACAGCCCTCTCAAATACACTGTGCATAATGCCGCCACCAGAATGTCAACACACCAGTACCCACGAAACACCCAGTTCATCTCTGATGGAATAGGCAGTCATTTTCCTATCTGAATGTTTCCTAGATGTTCACCCACACAGTCCACGAAAATACAGTTCATCGCTGATGGCAGTGGCAGTCAACCAGAAGCATAGCAGCCACGCATTTCTGCATAAAGCAAAAACGGGTCAACTCTGGGACACAGCCACCTGCCATCACTCCGAACATGCAGTCACGTTCCAAAATACCTCAGGCAGATTCTAAAGCATTTCACACGAAACTCATAACTCACAGTGTCGCGCCACGCACTCACTCAGTAGCAGGGCGACGGAACCATCAAGCCTCCTTTATATATATATCGTCGTGGATCAGTTCTGCTTCTGTCTCGAACATGCCACGTGGCCGAGCCATTCAGGTATTTACTTCTCGATCTTCCTCTTAGTCTCTTCCCTTCGATCTTGCCAGTTGTCACCAAGTTCTCCAATTAATTTCTTCTCATAACATGCCCAAAAAATGTTGACTGATTGATTGATTGATTGATTTAGGAACCGACATCACTGCATTCGGGGCATTCCCATAAGTACTCCGTCCCCATCCTCAGCAGCCAGGGAAGAGTTCCAACACCAAAAATACCAGTAGAAATCTGATTATATGTCCGTCTCGCCTTTCTTCTGAGCGTCGAGCGTCGGCCAGATCCCCTCGTCACTCCTCGCTGTCGCATTCTTGCCAGACCATGGTGATCCATTTGCTCCTCCGAGGTGTACACGTGCTCCCACAAGGCCGCAACCACGTCTGCCTTATCATGCATAAATACTCCACCAAGATTTGCAGAGCCAGCCAATCTGTCCTCTTGTTGATTCCCCAGCACACCAGCATGCCCCGGAGAAAAGATCCAGGCGATGCTTTCCACCCGTGACCTCCGAAGCGAAGCAAGCTACTCTGCACGAAGCATGCCTGTCCTCACCTTCCTCAGCATGCTTTCTGAGTCAGTTACAATCACGATGTGTGTGTGTGTGTGTCTGTGTCTGCGTGTGTGTATCGTATTCTCCATCCAGCGGAAAGCTGCACTGATCGCCTCCACCTCGAATCTTAAGTTAGTTATTGTGGTATCATATGTCAGGCTCTCCTACACCAAACGTCGACCATTAGCCTTTGCCAAGAATCCCCCAGACATTTCTCCTACCTCTCAACACCGAACCATCTGTGTAGATAATCACATTACCCGGGCCAGCAATACCCTGAATTAGTTGCTGAATTTCCACTTCCGTGGACTCTGTTGGCCACTCCCTACATTATAACTCTGCACAAGTCTGACTGGTCCGCTGGCACTCTGACCCACTCCTCTCCTCGCCTAATTTTCTCCAAGATGCACACCTGTCTGATCGTATCCTCCGCCTGAGCCATCCATGATTTCCCGCTTATCAGTCGCTAATCCTTAACTGCGTCCAGCGCCTCATACAACGGGTGATCTGTGTCAGCAGCTACTCTGAGGTATGCCTTCGCCTGCATCACCTTGAGCCTACCAGCAACAGTCGGCAGACCAACGATGTAACGCATATACACCACTGGGGTGTTTCTGGTGCATCCCAGAATGACCCGCATAGCCTCGTTCTGTATGCGCTCCAATCTCACCAACTGACACTTTGAGACAGTGAGCAGTCCTAGTCCATAATCAATCACTGAGAGGATCAAGTGCTGATATAGTGTGAAAAGCATTCTCTGCTCTATGTCCATCTTGTTGACTGTCTACGTCTAATGTCTCTAATCAGTTTACGATCTTCATTTGTTTCTTGAAGGACTTGTTCATTGGTTTTTCTGTCTGTCCATGAGATTCTTTGCATTTTCCCCAGAAACCACATTTCCGCAGCCATCAGATGATTTTCAGCCTGTCTTCTCATTGTCCACGCTTTACATCCATACACAAGTACAGGTAAACCTTATATCACGTGTTATGTAAATATATATGGAAATAGGAATATGGCTAAAGGAGTGGATGAGAACAATATATGTCGAATACCAAAAAAGGGCGACATGAAATTATGCGGCATTTACGTAACAGTTGCCTTGATAAGTGTCACCAACTGGCTTGAGGTAGCTCCCGGTTGGGCAACCACCCAGCCAACATCATTTTCTTCTGCTGGTGTTAAGTTCTGGATGCAGTTTAAGATCCCCTAACTCTGTCAGAAGGAACTAATTGCTACCCCAGATCCCAGAGAGAGAAAACGTGGAACAAATGTCTGTTATGCTGATTTAAGACACTGTCCCTGATACTCAAGAAAACAGCCAAGAAGTGGCTCGTTGAAGATAGAATATATCTATATAGTTTTGGCTGTACTTGGTATCACCAGAAGTGAGAAAGGAGGAGTTAAGACATGCAACGTAATCTGGTTACTTATGACTGCATAGGCAAGATACCTCCCGGACATAGATTCCCACTTCTGGACAATATGTGTGAACCCCCACTAAATGATACAATAATGTGTGTACTTGATACGCTACACAAACATTTATAAACATTTAGAATTATACGGACAAATTGAGTTTTAAAATACAACAACTGTGTTTATTATTGCTATTGATGATCATATGATGATGATGATTATATTATGGTATACGTAACTTAAGAGGTCACCTAGGTCATGCTTCCCCCAGTGAGACGCAGTTCACTGTCAGATTGAAGGAGTCCAAATTGGTCCCTCACAAGGCTAAGTCACTTCCTGATATGGGTTGTTGACTGTCCATTGCTCCTAAGAGATCTGGAATGAAACGAACGGAGATGGGTAGTATCTACGTCTACACATCTCAAACACATATGTCTATACATTCATATAAACATACGTACAAGTCATAATATATGATGGTATGATGATATATGATGACATGTTACATAAACATATATCAGTTCTAAATAAATAAAATATATATATATGTATATATTCATAAAACTATTTAGAACATCTATAGCTTAAAACATACATATTCACATACATTTATGTAATGCAGTGTTTCCCATATAAGTTCACCTCACTTTCTCCCTTTCTGATTCATTCATTCCGTCTTGTCGGAAGAACTGGTCGCACAGTCCTGTCGAACATTAAATGCCTTCCCTGAATCTGTCTGGGATATTGAATGTCCTAAGTCATGTCTGTCCTCATGCAGACATCATGCAGACAAGGTGAACTAGTGCCATTCCTCAAACCAAGTGGTTTCACCACAATCTTAGTAGGCACTCAAAGTGTTGGTCCAAATAAT
>JACEFZ010021381.1:0-37538 GCA_014155875.1 Cepaea nemoralis
TTAAGTCGAGGGCTGTGATTCAGCAATAATATTGAATTCGCTTACAGGAAACTAAGCTTGCATGAGGCTGCCTGCAGTGTGTAAGCCGACACGCACGCCGCGGCCCGCGAGGACGGCGTGGGGCGGCTTTTGCCGTTTCGACCTTGACACCAACATTTCATTTAATGTATATATTGTGGGTGTGGAAGAGAACGCGTGGTGTGTTGAAGGTTTATAAGCGTGTGAGAATGATGGGTTTAGAGTGAATGAGGGGAAGAAATCATCACCACATCATAGTCGTTGTTGTCTCCGTCATCATTATCATCACCATTATCATCACCATTACCACCAATCACGTTAGAATGGGATGACTGAAAGCGTACGCCAAATCACACGTTCCCATTACGTCATATTGTCTTAGTTTAATTTATTGCTCATATTTTATGCACATTATGTGAATATAATTTGTAGTTTTGATGATGGAAACATATTTGTACACCAATTCGACACACAAACGGCCTGTTAAATAGACCCACACAAATACATACACACAGCACGCCTGTTAAAATACTAACAATACAATTGCAAAATTTTTTAACACTCAATAAACGTTTTTAAAAAAATATATTTTTTAAAATAAAAATCGTTACAGGATGCTTTTAGGTTCTTCTTCTTCTTCGTTCATCCGGAGTTTTTTTTTTCCGGATGTGATTGCGTTGTGCCTGTTTACAGCAGAGCTGCGTTCTTGCGCCGTTAGGCAGACACATCCGACTTCTGCGGGCATTTGTTGACCGGGTTAACCTTCCCGGGCTTTTAGTTTCTATTATGTAAAATTTGCAGGGTGTAAGTTGCGCAGAAAGCGCACTCACCCTCGGTATCACCAGAATTGCCGGCAGAAATTGCTGCTGCTGATGTCATCACAGACATGATCAATATGATCAGTTATAAATGTTTATTGAATAAACATCATGATTGAAAAAAAAATATCTGTTCTTATCAACTTATATCTGATACGTGGCCGATTCGGTCACTACGATATTAGACTGATTTTTGGAACAAGACGACTTGCCTTGGGCTTGCCTCGCTGTCGTCGCAGGTCGTCCCAGTATTGCAGTTCTTCTGGGAATGGCCTAAAAATGTCACAAATGTACGAGTGGTTTACCTTACTTTCTGTGCACACAGCGCCGCATGCCTTTATTTATGTGCCAGCGCGCGGGCAACGGACAGAAAACAATGAGGCAGTCCTTTAATAAGAATGTGATAGTGGTAGCCGTAGGGCATTACACAACCCATAACGGGATTTTACGTCGTTTTTATTTTGTATAACGAAATCCTACATGTTTTCATTATTGCTACAGTAATCTTCTTTTGTCCTTTATCCCGCATTGGCCATCAAACAGCCCACGACAAGTCGTCCCGTCTTTTGCTATCTCCTGCAGTTCTGTCCATGTTTTCCTCATTCATCTCTGTCTCTAATTCTCTTTACCGTGTGTTTTAGTTCCCCCTCTGTGGTGGATTCCAGAAAAAGAACAGTCCAGTTACAACGTGATCAGGTTTCTGAATATACGTACTATCCAACGGTGACGTCTTTTCTTCATATCATGTGTCGCTTGTTTTCCCGGAAGGAATGTGGAATCAACAAGCACATCTTCAAACTTATTATCTGTTGGGATTATTGACTGACTTCTGTCTACACTCCTCCCTTCTGTCTTCCCTTCCATATATCTATTTCTTTCACTCTCTCGGTTATTCCCTCAACACATACTCCGACAACAGTTCCTTTCAACGATAAATAAAAGATTTATTAATAAAAAAAACTATGTCTGGTGTATGTATGGACTGTGTATATGTAGTTGATAGTGTCTGCTAATGTGATTGCAAGATAGGACTTTTAGATGTTAGTCTTCGTAATCTTCTCCAGCATATTCCAAAGGCCAAAACATCAGACATCAAACATAGAATTAGAACGATCTCACCCTGGATACTCCTTTCCGGCTTGAGTCTTGACTTAATCCAATTATTGAAAAACAATTGTCAACGTCTTATCATCAGAAACCTAATCCAATAAAGGTAAGTCACTGAAGTTCAGATATGTCCTGTTTTGGAAGGTAGTATAGTCCACCACTGAATACACATTACCACTGTTTGTAAATGTCTATTTCTATGTTAAATGTTCTCGTGTTCGTCAATGTTTCCTTTAGGTGATTACCTAATTGCACTATATTCTAGCCTATTTGCTCTGCTTGAATAACGGTCTTTCACTGAATTTCACCAAAACATATTTCTTGGCATTCGTTATGTCACCCACTCTTATTGACGGTTTTGGTTGCATTTGCTATAGTGACATACTTTCACTGCACCTGTGAAGTGACTGATTGAAATTGAATGTTCTTTCCTTTATTATCAACACTGCTTTCTCTGCACAAGAGATGAACTGGTTTATCTTCTTTGATATGTCAGGCTGTGTAGTGGAACCTGGGTAATAAACATTAAATCAGGTGATTTAAGTCTGCTTCATATTACTGTCTATGTGATTGTCTTTCTCCAGCCATAATGAAACAGCCTCCGAAAGAATACTCTGACATAAACAGCAGAATTCACTAAAGTCTAAACTATTCACTAAATAGAAAGCAATAGTACCCTAATCACAAACACATATTTCCCTATCCTAATATTACTCTAATATTAGTGTTACCTTATATATATATAGAGAGTTAATGTAAGTCCCCGAATCGAAATTTATCCGCCATAAGCACTCTATCCCATTATAAGGGAGGATATTTCTTTTCATTACGGAACACATAAATCCATCTTTCCGTCCAGTTTGGTAGCACACTAAACTGAAACTCCATGTTCTGTTATTTATACCGAGTGTCCCATCCTCCGTTGATTGTTTGATCTACAATCAAATTTGCCGTACCCGTAACATCAAAAGTTCCGTGAAATCACGTATACGTCCGGGCGCTCCGTGCTCCGGTCCGCTCCGTCCCTACGCTGTTTCCCTGTATTCTCCGACGCTAGTATCTCAAAGGGTCCGACCCCTTTGATCACCGTCTCCGCTGTGTTGTCCGTTCCCGAAGTTTCCCCCAGCGCGATCGTACCGTTTCCCGTGTCTGGTCAGATCGTCAAGCAATGAACTTGGCGAACACCTGGATCCTATTTTCATATTCGTAGGTCAATGATCGTTAATTTTATTCTTCTCTCAGATTGACAGACTCGATTGTTAACTCTCCTCATACATTGCCATTAATGTTACATCCAATTCTATCTGGGAATCACTAAACTATCATCATTCTGTGACAAAGGCCCCCTCTTAAGAGAGTTGACCGCGTCGACTCTTCTTCAGTGTGGTTTTGATTCCTATGATCCTCCAACTTATTCTTCTTCCTCTGGAGTTGGATGTCTAGATAAGAAATCCGCTCCTATTTTCTCTTTACCATGGATCTTCCACTGTGAAGTTGTCCTGTTGCATCAACAACGACCATCACATCCACCGTGCGTTGAGCTTCTGCGAAGTAGCTATTAACATCACGTGTTGATGATATGATTGGATCCTCACATGGATCAACACCTCATCCAGTAGGTGACCCCATATGCACCCTACCATACTACTCATGACTGAAACTAGTGTTGGCTCATCGCTCCTGTACGTTCAGTCGACCTCCTTTCCACTGGCGTAAGCGATGGCTCACAATACAGACGGATCGTCCCATCCTGATTGTAACACTGCTTCCATGTCCTCTTGGTTTCCCCCGGCTTTGCCTCTGGGGATGTTCCCCCTCGTCCTCGTTGGACCGAGTCGTCTTTCCCAAATCTCCTGGACTTTTGCTTCCAGGACCATCTTGGGCGATATTGTATCTGGTCAGCCAATCTTCGGTTGGAGTCCTGGGTATTCCGCGTCTTTCCCGACGTTACCCACCCCTTTTGAACTTGGTTACTGGGGAAAGTTTCCCTCTTGTCCTTTCCCTGACGTGTGATTTCGATCCTCCTTTCGTTGGGTAAATCTGACCTATCACGTACTGTCCCATAGGCTCTCCTATGTTGTACTGGCGATCTCTGCTCTTCGTCTGGACTGGTAACTTTTGTCCCAATGGCTGCCATCACCATAAAGTGTGAAGCTTTGCTCCCGGATCTCTCCTCATATTTCCTAATGAGATGTCTAGGGAGATTTTTCTGCTCTTCCCCGATCCGGATTTTGTAGATGTTCTTGGACACTACCTTTTCCACAGGATAAGGTCCTTTCCATCCTACTTGGAGTATATTGGTCTCTGCTGGACTCCACACTTCCACTTTGTCTTCCACTTTAAAAGCTATTTTACTCTTAGTCCGCTTATTGGGTGGTGCGTTCTGGCACTCCGAACAAGACTTCAACCACCGGAGTACATCTCCGGTCATTCCTTGCCAGCAATAGTGGCCGGAAATTTGCTGCAAGGTCTCTCGGACACCCATATGTCGATTCACGCCTATGATGTGTCCACTCCGAAGAATATGAGGACGGTGGGTCTCTGGAACCACCCACTGCTCGTGCAGATTGTCTCCCCTCCCAGCTCTCCGATAGAGTAGTCGATTCTTCAGAAAGTACTGTCCCCGTTCTGGTGGCTCAGCACTTCTTTGCAGCTTCCTGTAGCAAGGACGCAACGTAGTATCCTTCCTCTGGGCAGTATGCAAGTCTCCTATTCCTGAGTTGTCGCATAGTGTCTCTGCCTCTTTTTCCTTCCCTTGAGATCCGCTGACTACTGTTCCCTTGTGGGCTGGCTGTTTGGGCATCCCCAAAAAGACATATTTCGTGCCAATGATCATTGGGAATAGGGAGTCAGCTAATACAGCCGCAGGAATAATGCCCGTGACGTACCTGGATTTAATCTCCACCTTGGCGATTGGCAGCGTCATGGTAACAGCACTCCTCATTGCCGGCTGTATCTCTATGGTCTCCCCTGTAAGTTGGTCTGGGCGTACCAAGCTGGCGTCTATCACCGCTTCCCCATCCAAACCTGTATCGTAGAGACAAACAACCTGCTGGCCACTGACTTCAATCAGTTCGACCACAGGTGGCCTCTCTTGGTCCGGAGTGTCTTCCATCTCCTTGACCGTTTCCTTGCCTTCCTCTTTTGATTCCTCGAGGTTGGGTATGCAATTGGCGTCCTCTGCCTTGCATCTGCAGTCCACAGTATTATGTGTTTTCGACCGGCAGTGTGTGCACCATGTTCCCTTCCTAGATTTCCGTGTGTCCTTTTTGTTCCTAGCTCCTTCGCCGACCTCAGCCTTGTCTGTGATCACTGTCGTAGGAATCACTTTGCATGCTGCGAAGTAAGAACTTTTAGGTTTCGATCTGCAGTCCTTCGTGTTATGAGATGGCACCTTGCAGAATGAACACCACTTCTCGGACCACTGTCGTTTCGCTGGAGAATTCGAGGTGTTCTGGTTTCCTTCCTTCACCTTCTCTGAACTCTCCTCTATGTGCTCTATATAAGGTTCCACTTTTTCTCCTTCCCAGTTCTTAGGTTTCTTTTTCTCTTGTTTCTCCTGACCTTTGGTTGGTGTACTTAGTTCCGCCGTCTCCCCATGTACCTCTACGAATCGTTCCGCCAGCTTATTCACAACATCAATCCGTTCCGCCCCTTGTTCTCCCAAGAGGTTCTGAGAGGTTTCGACATTTGCTTTCGCATCTGGTCGACCACCATCATCTCTTCGAGACTCTCATAATCCCTCTTGAATTCTGCCAAGTCCATCCATTTCTGGAGATAGGATTTCAGCCTCAGACTGTAGGCGGCGAATAGCTCTCCAGGCTCTCGTCTAGACGATCTAAACTTCTTCCGATACGTTCGTGCTGTGACTTCATAATGTTTCATCAAAGCGGCTTTTAATTCCTCGTACTGATTTTCATGTCCTGGTGGTAGGCGTGTGTAGACCTCGTACCCTGAACCACGTAAAGCCTGGGATAATTTAAGAGCCCATATGCTCCTATCCAGTCCCATAGCGACTGCCATAGCCTCGAATCGATTCGCAAAGTTGTCAAATTTTTCTTTAGACTCATAAACAGCTAAGGGAAACTTCATTGCATGGTAGCTAGATCCACTCATGTTGGTTGAACCATGTAACGATGATCCGCCTTCTGCGCCATCTATTTCTCCCTTAGTTTGTGTTTTGAGTTCCATCTCTTTCATGCGGTATTCATGTTCCCGTATCTTGTTGGCCTCTTCCGCGTCCAACCTCTTTTTGGTCTGCTCCACTTCAGCATCCAACCGCTTGTTGATTTGTTCCATTTCCATGCGTTTCAATTCCAACTCCGCCTTTCAATCTTCCCGTTCCGCTTGACGAATCTCTCGCTCTCTTTCCTGGATGTAATCAGTTAGTTCCGAACCAGCTAAACCAATTGCCTCCCCGTTGGCCCTTAGTTCTGCTGTAGTTACTTTGGGAGTTGCCATAGTTAAGAATGTAAGTCAGCCGGCTTAGTAAAGACACCTTAAAGCAGTAAGAAGTACTCACTATAAACAGATAATCTATCTAGAACCTATATCATTATCTCTATCTATTTAATATTATACATCTACAACACCACACAGTACATCACAACCACTCTCTCATCCACAAGAGGAGATATAGGATAAAGACTTATGTAGACGTGTGACCGTGTGACTAGGTATGTAATGTGTCTTACCACCTATCCACATTCACCCTGTCTGGAACTTTCTCACTGTAAAGTCACCAGCGTTAATGAAATGTTTCCACCATAAATGTAATGGCACCATATATCCAATGGACGTCCTTCCATTAAAAGTCATCAATGTATACTTATATTTATTCCAATCAGTGTGTCCCAACATGCAGGTACTCCGCTATGCCTGTGCCAATATGCAGGTACCCCTCTATGCATATGCCCTGTTATGCCTCTAGTTCATATGGGTATTATGTTCTAACCCGCTCGCTCCACCAATTATGTCACTTGTTTTCCCGGGAGGAATGTGGAATCAACAAGCACATCTTCAAACTTATTATCTGTTGGGATTATTGACTGACTTCTGTCTACACTCCTCCCTTCTGTCTTCCCTTCCATATATCTATTTCTTTCACTCTCTCGGTTATTCCCTCAACACATACTCCGACAACAGTTCCTTTCAACGATAAATAAAAGATTTATTAATAAAAAAAAACTATGTCTGGTGTATGTATGGACTGTGTATATGTAGTTGGTATTGTCTGCTAGTGTGAATGCAAGATAGGACTTTTAGATGTTAGTCTTCGTAATCTTCTCCAGCATTTTCACAAGGCCAAAACATCAGACATCAAACATAGAATTAGAACGATCTCACCCTGGATGCTCCTTTCCGGCTTGAGTCTTGACTTAATCCAATTATTGAAAACAATTGTCAACGTCTTATCATCCGAAACATAATCCAATAAAGGTAAGTCACTGAAGTTCAGATATGTCCTGTTTTGGAAGGTAGTATAGTCCACCACTGAATACACATTACCACTGTTTGTAAATGTCTATTTCTATGTTAAAAGTTCTAGTGTTCGTCAATGTTTCCTTTAGGTGATTACCTAATTGCACTATATTCTAGCCTATTTGCTCTGCTTGAATAACGGTCGTTCACTGAATTTCACCAAAACATATTTCTTGGCATTCGTTATGTCACCCACTCTTATTGACGGTTTTGGTTGCATTTGTTATAGTGACATACTTTCACTGCACCTGTGAAGTGCTTGATAAAATAGAAAGGTCTTTCCTTTATTATCAACACTGCTTTCTCTGTACAAGAGTTGTACTGGTTTATCTTCTTTGATATGTCAGGCTGTGTAGTGGAACCTGGGTAATAAACATTAAATCAGGTGATTTAAGTCTGCTTCATATTACTGTCTATGTGATTGTCTTTCTCCAGCCATAATGAAACAGCCTCCGAAAGAATACTCTGACATAAACAGCAGAATTCACTAAAGTCTAAACTATTCACTAAATAGAAAGCAATAGTACCCTAATCACAAACACATATTTCCCTATGCTAATATTACTCTAATATTAGTGTTACCTTATATATATATATAGAGTTAATGTAAGTCCCCGAATCGAAATTTATCCGCACAGAAGCACTCTATCCCATTATAAGGGAGGATATTTCTTTTCATTACGGAACACATAAATCCATCTTTCCGTCCAGTTTGGTAGCACACTAAACAGAAACTCCATGTTCTGTTATTTATACCGAGTGTCCCATCCTCCGTTGATTGTTTGATCTACAATCAAATTTGCCGTACCCGTAACATCAAAAGTTCCGTGAAATCACGTATACGTCCGGGCGCTCCGTGCTCCGGTCCGCTCCGTCCCTACGCTGTTTCCCTGTATTCTCCGACGCTAGTATCTCAAAGGGTCCGACCCCTTTGATCACCGTCTCCGCTGTGTTGTCCGTTCCCGAAGTTTCCCCCAGCGCGATCGTACCGTTTCCCGTGTCTGGTCAGATCGTCAAGCAATGAACTTGGCGAACACCTGGATCCTATTTTCATATTCGAAGGTCAATGATCGTTAATTTTATTCTTCTCTCAGATTGACAGTCTCGATTGTTAACTCTCCTGATACATTGCCATTAATGTTACATCCAATTCTATCTGGGAATCACTAAACTATCATCATTTTGTGACATCATGATGTGCTGGAATATATTTAGTTCTGTCCCTGATTTTGTCATAAGACTAGTTCGTCTATTCTGCACAAATATCAGTATTATCATGTAATAAATTGTTCTGATTTGTGCCAATGTCTATCCCTGGCCTGTGTGTATGTGAATAGTCCCACTCGATGCGATAGATACCTGCTAGTAGTCATAAGCTTGTCTCAAAGATTGCGTCATGCACGTCTTAAGATCACATTCTCATGATCAAACCGAGAATAGCTCATTAAATCAGTCGATGTTTCTTAGATGGCTCGATCCTACTTGGATAACAGTGGCAATTCTAGAGCTAATACAGTTATACTCGTACGAACTTACCTAGCTGCGATCCTCGTGGAAAGAGCACCTTTATTAGTTCAAAACCAATCGTCGTTCTTCTTCGGTCTTCAAGGTGAGGCTGTCCCACTGGTGACTGGATAACTTTGTGCGGATCGCATGACCTTGCACACCTGCGATGCATCTTTTAAACGTTGATGGTAGGTGACATGTTTACCGTGAAATTACGCTTGTCTGTCCCTGATTGTGATATGGTGGAAGTAACAAATACTGAAATGTATATAGGGAAGGAACATTTGGCAGGTATAGCTTATAGCAAACCGTTGGGGAAGTTATTTGTTCCTTGACAATACTGCTCACATAAATGTGGAGAAAATTGAAGTAAAGGCGTTAGCACAGTGCTTCCATTTACCCCTCCCCACGACGCCTAACGACATAAGTTGAAGACAGAACAAAGACACTTTATTTATAATAAATTTAGTCGCTTTCTATGTCCCTGATCCAAGTAGCAGTACTTGATTTAACATTAAGTTAAATATACTAGGTGTGGTGCTAAAATTAATGTCTTTTAAATACATAGCCACCTAGAACAGGCTGCACGATTTATTGCCTGGCATATTTCACAGTTAGGTGCATACTGCAGAGTTACATATCATCATCATCATCATCATCAGTTCCATGCCGACTGGCGTAGGCGTTCACGACTTTCCACATATCATGGTCTTTGGTTTTCTGGATCAACTGCAGATATTCCTCTATGCCACCTTCTCAATCCATCCAGCATAATTTCTCTTGGTCTGCCTCTCCCTCTCTTGCCCTCGATCTTCCCAGTTGTCACGATGTTCTCAAATGCCTCTCTTCTCATCACATGACCAAAGAAAGATGTTTGTCTCTTTCGTATTGTTATATATAATGTTCTAGTTTCATTAGCCTCTTTCAGGCTGTCGTTGTTAGTTACTTTGGCAGTCCAAGGGATTAGCAACATTCATCTTAGGAACCACATCTCTGTTGCTTCCAAGTTCTTCCTAATCTGTTCATTTACATTCCAAGATTCACTGCCATACAGCAATACAGATTCTATATTGTACTTTAGCACTTTCTTACATTCAGTGATAGTGACTTGTTGCATATGATACTCTTTATTTTCTGAAATGCAGCCTTTGCTTGCCCTATTCTGCTTACATATCACATGAAGTGAATAAATAAATTATACTTTGGCTGAAATACGTAAAACACACTGATATTGTTCAAATGTGGAGCATTTATCCCCAGTCATCGCAATTCCAAAAGTATTTCTGTTTGCACAAAATAAATTGTAACCGCCTAATTGTTAAAAGTTAATTTTTTTTTGGTTTCTACAAATGTCCTAGTGCTATGAAAACTGTTGCCTGTTGTATTCTTATTTTAATATCTGTGTGTTTCTTCTATCCTTGCTACCTAAATAGGTGTGTGATTCCACCACTTTAAGTGAGGCTTCACCAAGGGCTGACAAGGGTTATTACTTGATTTATTCTCTTAATCTTTGTCCTTCCTCTGTGAATGTACAGACCTAATTTTTGTGACTTCCCAGAGTAGGGCGCTCTCCAAAATTGTAAATCTTCTCATGAAAGAATATTTATAGCTTGAGGGATTTGGATCAGCTGATCCATGACTCTGGTGATCGAGTGAAATTGTGAGTCATGACCGCCCACGCTTTCCGGCATGGCACATGATTGATTGATTGAGGGATTTGGATATACACGCACATATAGACCCTTGTTAGCACTACAAGATGCGTGCATGTTGGTGATATTTTTCTTGTAATCATTCTGCTTTCTTGTAATTTGTGACATCATAAAGTGGTTTGTGATGCACTGTTTTGTCAAGCCTGGGGCTCAGTACATCCAACCTTGACTAGCATTCTTTCATGTTTGTCTTTGACTATCCCAAGTCTATCTACAAGGCTGCAGGTGTGTGTCTCTCTTCATCTGGTCCCTAGACTTTGACTGTCCCAAGTCTACCCACAGTGCAGCAGTTTTGTTTCTCTCTTCATCTGGTCCCTAGCCTTTGACTGTTCCAATTCTACCCACAGGGCAACTGTTTTGTATGTCCTTTCATCTGGTCCCTGGCCTTTGAATGTCCCAAGTCTACCCACAGGGCAGCAGTTTTGTATGTCCTTCGTTTGGTCCCTAGCCTTTGACAGTCCCAAGTCTACCCACAGGGCAGCAGTTTTGTGTGTGTCTTCAGCTGAACCCTATCCCTTGACCTGTCCGACATGGGAGGCCCAACCAGTGGGTGGCTTCCATCGACGAAGCTCTTGAGGTCATTGGAAAACTCAAACCCTTCTAGAGCTATAAGGTGGAAGTATGCTTTCTTAGTGACTCGGTGAGTATTCTTAGTGTGATCGAGATGGGCTGTCCTAGAACACTGTTGGTGAAGTCTCTGCAAGGTCAAGCCTGATAAAAACCATTTTTATTTTTGTGCCAGGTCATGTGGGTGTATGAGGAAATGAGCAGGCTGAATGGCTTGAAGGCCGGACTATTGTGGAAAGAGGATGAGCAATGGCTCAGGCTGATATACTGGATGTCGTCAGAGAGGTAGGGTGATTAAACCAGAGTACAAGAAATCAAATTAAAAAGGATGAAACCAGACAGCAGCGCAATGTGGATTAGTCAACCCTCACAGAACTGGTGTTGTCAACCGCTACACACTAAGGGAGAAACTGAAGGTAGATCTGATCGCTTATGGAGTGAATGGTCTAATGTTCTGACGATTAAGGTGGAGACAAAAAGGGGGTTTCCTCACGATCTGTAAGAGGAGACTGCAGCACCAACAAAGATATATGTGCAATGAAAATGTTCCTTTACACACCACACTAAACCCTATATTTGCTTTGATTGTTGCCATGACAGTACCAGATGGCCATCATCACTAGAGACGGTGTGATCATGCAAGGACCTGTTCATGTGCAGACCAACTGGGAGACGGCTCATATAGTGACGTAAGTTGCTGAACTATTTGTCTTGTATATTTGTACGTAAGTTGCTGGACTATTTGTCTTGTATATTTGTACGTAAGTTGCTGAACTATTTGTCTTGTATATTTGTACGTAAGTTGCTGAACTATTTGTCTTGTATATTTGTACGTAAGTCGCTGAACTATTTGTCTTGTATATTTGTACGTAAGTCGCTGAACTATTTGTCTTGTATATTTGTACGTAAGTCGCTGAACTATTTGTCTTGTATATTTGTACGTAAGTTGCTGAACTATTTGTCTTGTATATTTGTACGTAAGTTGCTGAACTATTTGTCTTGTATATTTGTACGTAAGTTGCTGAACTATTTTGTCTTGTATATTTGTACGTAAGTAGCTGAACTATTTGTCTTGTATATTTGTACGTAAGTCGCTGAACTATTTGTCTTGTATATTTGTATCGTAAGTCGCTGAACTAGTTGTCTTGTAGTATTTGTACGTAAAGTCGCTGAAACTATTTGTCTTGTATATTGTACGTAAGTTGCTGAACTATTTTGTTTTTTTCTTGTATATTTGTACGTAAGTTGCTGAACTATTTGTCTTGTATATTTGTACGTAAGTTGCTGAACTATTTGTCTTGTATATTTGTACGTAAGTTGCTGAACTATTTGTCTTGTATATTTGTACGTAAGTTGCTGAACTATTTGTCTTGTATATTTGTACGTAAGTTGCTGAACTATTTGTCTTGTATATTTGTACGTAAGTTGCTGAACTATTTGTCTTGTATATTTGTACGTAAGTTGCTGAACTATTTGTCTTGTATATTTGTACGTAAGTTGCTGAACTATTTGTCTTGTATATTTGTACGTAAGTTGCTGAACTATTTGTCTTGTATATTTGTACGTAAGTTGCTGAACTATTTGTCTTGTATATTTGTACGTAAGTTGCTGAACTATTTGTCTTGTATATTTGTACGTAAGTTGCTGAACTATTTGTCTTGTATATTTGTACGTAAGTTGCTGAACTATTTGTCTTGTATATTTGTACGTAAGTTGCTGAACTATTTGTCTTGTATATTTGTACGTAAGTTGCTGAACTATTTGTCTTGTATATTTGTACGTAAGTTGCTGAACTATTTGTCTTGTATATTTGTACGTAAGTTGCTGGAACTATTTGTCTTGTATATTTGTACGTAAGTTGCTGAACTATTTGTCTTGTATATTTGTACGTAAGTTGCTGGAACTATTTGTCTTGTATATTTGTACGTAAGTTGCTGAACTATTTGTCTTGTATATTTGTATGTAAGTTGCTGGACTATTTGTCTTGTATATTTGTACGTAAGTTGCTGACTATTTGTCTTGTATATTTGTACGTAAGTTGCTGGACTATTTGTCTTGTAAATTTGTACGTAAGTTGCTGAAACTATTTGGTCTTATATTTGTACGTAAGGTGCTGGACTATTTGTCTTGTATATTTGTACGTAAGTTGCTGAACTATTTGTCTTGTATATTTGTACGTAAGTTGCTGGACTATTTGTCTTGTATATTTGTACGTAAGTTGCTGGACTATTTGTCTGTATATTTGTACGTAAGTTGCTGGACTATTTGTCTTGTATATTTGTACGTAAGTTGCTGAACTATTTGTCTTGTATATTTGTATGTAAGTTGCTGGACTATTTGTCTTGTATATTTGTACGTAAGTTGCTGAAACTATTTGTCTTGTATATTTGTACGTAAGTTGCTGAACTATTTGTCTTGTATATTTGTACGTAAGTTGCTGGACTATTTTCTTGTATATTTGTACGTAAGTTGCTGGACTATTTGTCTTGTATATTTGTACGTAAGTTGCTGAACTATTTGTCTTATATATTTGTACTTAAGTTGCTGGAACTATTTGTCTTGTATATTGTACGTAAGTTGCTGGACTATTTGTCTTGTATATTGTACGTAAGTTGCTGAACTATTTGTCCTTGTATATTTGTACGTAAGTTGCTGGACTATTTGTCTTGTATATTTGTACCGTAAGTTGCTGGACTATTTGTCTTGTATATTTGTTACGTAAGTTGCTGAACTATTTGTCTTGTATATTTGTACGTAAGTTGCTGAAATATTTTTTCTTGTATATTTGTACGTAAGTTGTGGCTATTTGTCTTGTATATTTGTACGTAAGTTGCTGGACTATTTGTCTTGTATATTTGTACGTAATTGCTGGGCTATTTGTCTTTTATATTTGTACGTAAGTTGCTGACTATTTGTCTTGTATATTTGTACGTAAGTTGCTGGACTATTTGTCTTGTATATTTTTACGTAAGTTGCTGGACTATTTGTCTTGTATATTTGTACGTAAGTTGCTGAAATATTTGTCTTGTATATTTGTGCGTAAGTTGCTGGACTATTTGTCTTGTATATTTGTACGTAAGTTGCTGAACTATTTGTCTTGTATATTTGTACGTAAGTTGCTGGACTATTTGTCTTGTATATTTGTACGTAAGTTTTCTGAACTATTTGTCTTGTATATTTGTACGTAAGTTGCTGGACTATTTGTCTTGTATATTTGTACGTAAATTGCTGGGCTATTTGTCTTGTATATTTGTACGTAAGTTTGAACTATTTGTCTTATATATTTGTACGTAAGTTGCTAGACTATTTGTCTTGTATATTTGTACGTAAGTTGCTGGAATATTTGTCTTGTATATTTGTACGTAAGTTGCTGAACTATTTGTCTTGTATATTTGTACGTAAGTTGCTGGACTATTTGTCTTGTATATTTGTACGTAAGTTGCTGGACTATTTGTCTTGTATATTTGTACGTAAGTTGCTGAACTATTTGTCTTGTATATTTGTACGTAAGTTGCTGAACTATTTGTCTTGTATATTTGTACGTAAGTTGCTGGACTATTTGTCTTGTATATTTGTACGTAAGTTGCTGGACTATTTGTCTTGTATATTTGTACGTAAGTTGCTGGACTATTTGTCGTGTATATTTGTACGTAAGTTGCTGAACTATTTGTCTTGTATATTTGTACGTAAGTTGCTGGACTATTTGTCTTGTATATTTGTACGTAAGTTGCTGGACTATTTGTCTTGTATATTTGTACGTAGGTTGCTGAACTATTTGTCTTGTATATTTGTACGTAAGTTGCTGAACTATTTGTCTTGTATATTTGTACGTAAGTTGCTGGACTATTTGTCTTGTATATTTGTACGTAAGTTGCTGGACTATTTGTCTTGTATATTTGTACGTAAGTTGCTGGACTATTTGTCTTGTATATTTGTACGTAAGTTGCTGAACTATTTGTCTTGTATATTTGTACGTAAGTTGCTGAACTATTTGTCTTGTATATTTGTACGTAAGTTGCTGGACTATTTGTCTTGTATATTTGTACGTAAATTGCTGAACTATTTGTCTTGTATATTTGTACGTAAGTTGCTGAACTATTTGTCTTGTATATTTGTACGTAAGTTGCTGGACTATTTGTCTTGTATATTTTTTACGTAAGTTGCTGAACTATTTGTCTTGTATATTTGTACGTAAGTTGCTGGACTATTTAACTTGTATATTTGTACGTAAGTTGCTGGACTATTTGTCTTGTATATTTGTACGTAAGTTGCTGACTATTTGTCTTGTATATTTGTACGTAAGTTGCTGGACTATTTGTCTGTATATTTGTACGTAATTGCTGAACTATAGTTGTCTGTATATTTGTACGTAGTTTGCTGGACTATTGTCTTGTATATTTGTACGTAAGTTGTCTGGACTATTTTCTTGTAAATTTGTACGTAAGTTGCTGGACCTATTTGTCTTGTATATTTGTACGTAAGGTGCTGACTATTTGTCTTGTATATTTGTACGTAAGTTGCTGACTATTTGTCTTGTATATTTGTACGTAAGTTGCTGGACTATTGTGTCTGTATATTTGTACGTAAGTTGCTGGACTATTTGTCTTGTATATTTGTACGTAAGTTGCTGGACTATTTGTCTTGTATATTTGTACGTAAGTTGCTGGACTATTTGTCTTGTATATTTGTACGTAAGTTGCTGGACTATTTGTCTTGTATATTTGTAACGTAAGTTGGCTGAACTATTTGTCTTGTATATTTGTACGTAAGTTGCTGAACTATTTGTCTTGTATATTTGTACGTAAGTTGCTGGACTATTTGTCTTGTATATTTGTACGTAAGTTGCTGGACTATTTGTCTTGTAAATTTGTACGTAAGTTGCTGAACTATTTGTCTTATATATTTGTACGTAAGGTGCTGGACTATTTGTCTTGTATATTTGTACGTAAGTTGCTGAACTATTTGTCTTGTATATTTGTACGTAAGTTGCTGGACTATTTGTCTTGTATATTTGTACGTAAGTTGCTGGACTATTTGTCTTGTTTTATTTGTACGTAAGTTGCTGGACTATTTGTCTTTATATTTGTACGTAAGTTGCTGAACTATTTGTCTTGTATATTTGTATGTAAGTTGCTGGACTATTTGTCTTGTATATTTGTACGTAAGTTGCTGAACTATTTGTCTTGTATATTTGTACGTAAGTTGCTGAACTATTTGTCTTGTATATTTGTACGTAAGTTGCTGGACTATTTTTTTTGTATATTTGTACGTAATTGCTGGATATTTGTCTTGTATATTTGTACGTAAGTTGCTGAACTATTTGTCTTATATATTTGTACGTAAGTTGCTGGACTATTTGTCTTGTATATTTTTACGTAAGTTGCTGAAATATTTGTCTTGTATTTTGTACGTAAGTTGCTGAACTATTTGTCTTGTATATTTGTACGTAAGTTGCTGGACTATTTGTCTTGTATATTTGTACGTAAGTTGCTGGACTATTTGTCTTGTATATTTGTACGTAAGTTGCTGAACTATTTGTCTTGTATATTTGTACGTAAGTTGCTGAACTATTTGTCTTGTATATTTGTACGTAAGTTGCTGGACTATTTGTCTTGTATATTTGTACGTAAGTTGCTGGACTATTTGTCTTGTATTTTGTACGTAAATTGCTGGACTATTTGTCTTGTATATTTGTACGTAAGTTGCTGAACTATTTGTCTTGTATATTTTACGTAAGTTGCTGGACTATTTGTCTTGTATATTTGTACGTAAGTTGCTGGACTATTTGTCTTGTATATTTGTACGTAAGTTGCTGAACTATTTGTCTTGTATATTTGTGCGTAAGTTGCTGGACTATTTGTCTTTTTTATATTTGTACGTAAGTTGCTGAACTATTTGTCTTGTATATTTGTACGTAAAATTGCTGGACTATTTGTCTTGTATATTTGTACGTAAGTTGCTGAACTATTTGTCTTGTATTTTGTACGTAAATTGCTGAACTATATGTCTTGTATATTTGGGACGTAAGTTGCTGGACTATTTGTCTTGTATATTTGTACGTAAGTTGCTGGACTATTTGTCTGTATATTTTACGTAAGTTGCTGGACTATTTGTCTTGTATATTTGTACGTAAGTTGCTGAACTATTTGTCTTGTATATTTTTTCGTAAGTTGCTGAACTATTTGTCTTGTATATTTGTACGTAAGTTGCTGGACTATTTGTCTTGTATATTTTTTACTAAGTTGCTGAACTATTTGTCTTGTATATTTGTACGTAAGTTGCTGGACTATTTGTCTTGTATATTTGTACGTAAGTTGCTGGACTATTTGTCTTGTATTTTGTACGTAAGTTGCTGAACTATTTGTCTTGTATATTTGTACGTAAATTGCTGAACTATTTGTCTTGTATATTTGTAGTAAGTTGCTGGACTATTTGTCTTGTATATTTTTTACGTAATTTTCTGGACTATTTTTTCTTGTATATTTTTTACGTAAGTTGCTGGACTATTTGTCTTGTATATTTGTACGTAAGTTGCTGAACTATTTTCTTGTATATTTGTACGTAAGTTGCCCGGACTATTTGTCTTGTATATTTGTACGTAAGTTGCTGGACTATTTGTCTTGTATATTTGTACGTAAGTTGCTGAACTATTTTTCTTGTATATTTGTGCGTAAGTTGCTGGACTATTTGTCTTGTATATTTGTACGTAAGTTGCTGAAATATTTGTCTTGTATTTTGTACGTAAGTTGCTGAACTATTTGTTTTGTATATTTGTACGTAAGTTGCTGAACTATTTGTTTTGTATATTTGTACGTAAATTGCTGGACTATTTGTCTTGTATATTTGTACGTAAGTTGCTGAACTATTTGTCTTGTATTTTGTACGTAAGTTGCTGAACTATTTGTCTTGTATATTTGTACGTAAGTTGCTGGACTATTTGTCTTGTATATTTGTACGTAAGTTGCTGGACTATTTGTCTTGTATATTTGTACGTAAGTTGCTGGACTATTTGTCTTGTATATTTGTACGTAAGTTGCTGGACTATTTTTTCTTGTAATTTGTACGTAAGTTGCTGGACTATTTGTCTTGTATATTTGTACGTAAATTGCTGGGCTATTTGTCTTGTATTTTGTACGTAAGTTGCTGCTATTTGTCTTGTATATTTGTATGTAAGTTGCTGGACTAAATTTTCTTGTAAATTTGTACGTAAGTTTTCTGAACTATTTTTTCTTTATATTTTGTACGTAAGGTGCTGGACTATTTGTCTTGTATATTTGTACGTAAGTGCTGGACTATTTGTCTTGTATATTTGTACGTAAGTTGCTGACTTTTGTCTTGTATATTTGTACGTAAGTTGCTGGACTATTTGTCTTTTATATTTGTACGTAAGTTGCTGACTATTTGTCTTGTATATTTGTACGTAAGTTGCTGGAAATATTTGTCTTGTATATTTGTACGTAGTTGCTGACTATTTGTCTTGTATATTTGTACGTAAGTTGCTGGACTATTTGTCGTGTATATTTGTACGTAAGTTGCTGAACTATTTTTCTTGTATATTTGTACGTAAGTTGCTGGACTATTTGTCTTGTATATTTGTACGTAAGTTGCTGAAATATTTGTCTTTTAAATTTGTACGTAAGTTGCTGAAATATTTGTCTTATATATTTGTACGTAAGGTGCTGGACTATTTGTCTTGTATATTTGTACGTAGTTGCTGGACTATTTGTCTTGTATATTTGTACGTAAGTTGCTGGACTATTTGTCTTGTATATTTGTACGTAAGTTGCTGGACTATTTGTCTTGTATATTTGTACGTAAGTTGCTGGACTATTTGTCTTGTATATTTGTACGTAAAGTTGCTGAACTATTTGTCTTGTATATTTGTACGTAAGTTGCTGAACTATTTGTCTTGTATACTTGTAACGTAAGTTGCTGGACTATTTGTCTTGTATATTTGTACGTAAGTTGCTGGACTATTTGTCTTGTATATTTTGTACTTAAGTTTGCTGGAACTATTTGTCTTGTATCTTTGTACGTAAGTTTCCTGAACTATTTGTTCTTGTAATATTTGTTACGTAAGTTGGCTGGACTATTTGTCTTGTATATTTTGTACGTAATTTGCTGGACTATTTGTCTTGTATATTTGTACGTAAGTTGCTGAACTATTTGTCTTGAATATATTTGTACGTAAGTTGCTGGACTATTTGTCTTGTATATTTACGTAAGTTGCTGGACTATTTGTCTTGTATATTGTACGTAAGTTGCTGGACTATTTGTCTTGTATATTTGTATGTAAGTTGCTGAACTATTTGTCTTGTATATTTGTACGTAAGTTGCTGAACTATTTGTCTTGTATATTTGTACGTAAGTTACTGGACTTTTTGTCTTGTATATTTGTACGTAAGTTGCTGAACTATTTGTCTTGTATATGTGTACGTAAGTTGCTGAACTATTTGTCTTGTATATTTGTCTTGTATATTTGTCTTGTATATTTGTCTTGTATATTTGTCTTGTATATTTGTCTTGTATATTTGTCTTGTATATTTGTCTTGTATATTTGTCTTGTATAATTGTCTTGTATATTTGTCTTGTATATTTGTCTTGTATATTCGTGTGTGGGTTTGCTGGCTTTGAACTCAAGCGTAGTCCATACATGTGTTGCTACTTCTAGTGTGCTGGACTGATTGTTGTGTGTGGATCAGCATTCCCTATGACTAGTGTCCCTCACCATCAGGCGAACCCAGTCTGAATTCAGTGGTATCTTGTTTTTAGAGTCAATGACCTTCCGCATGAGATTGAAGTTGGGGGAAATAACAGCAGCATTCCGAGGTTGGAGGTGACCACTACAACACACTTTGCATTTATTGCGAACTCACGGAGTGTGCTTAGTAAGGTGGAGAAAGTAATGATTTTTGTGGAATGGCTTGCCTCGCTTCAGAGGTCAAAGATTGTTAGAGTTGTGTGAATTTTCTGCCCTGGTCATATGCTGGGGAGGGAAGCAATGAATAGGCTGGCAGGGAATGCATGTACTGCACCTCTTGGTGGTAGATTACCTATGGACAAGGGAGAGGTGGTCGGGCACTGTGGGACCAGGTGGAGAAAGCGATGGAACTGACTGAGGATGACATTGCGGGGGTTCTGGAATAATCTCAAAACAGAGAGAAGACCAGGAGAACTGTCAATCAGATAGCGGTGGGAATGATTAGTAGCGTGACTCTTTGCTGGCTGTTGAACAAGAGGACGAAGCACAATTAGGATGTCCTGAGTGCAGTGATGTTGGTTTTTAGCTCAACACAACTCAACAATTCTGTTCTTCGCGTATTTCTGGTTTTACTTTCCTCCTAATCCTGTACATGATGATCTTTAGTCTAATATATGTATCAATTAAATCTCTCTCTCTCTCTCTCTCTCTACTCTCTCTCTCTCTCTCTCTCTCTCTCTCTCTCTCTCTCTCTCTCTCTCTCTCTCTCTCTCTCTCTCTCTCTCTCTCTGTTTCAGAGTTAAAAGTTAGATGTATGTCCTTCCCACAATTTATTGGCTGTGTGATGTATGGGCAGTTTTAGTTTAGTCATTCAGTTTAAAATGATCTATGAAAATATGTCTTTATGTAACTAGATCTTCGTGTCTCTGTCTCCCCGGGAAGGTTAACCTGGTCAACAAATGCCCTCAAAAGTTGGATGTGTCAGGCCTGATGGCGCAAGAATGCAGCTCTGCTGTAAACAGGCACAACACAATCACGTCTGGAAAATAAACTCCAGATGAACGCAGAAGAAGAAAAAGAAGAATGTCTCTGTCTGCCTATCTGTTCGCGTGTCTGTCTATGTATTCGCCTATACATTTCTGTCTGTCAGCCCATTTGTCTGTCTATATAACTAGCTATCAACATGTCTGTCTCTTGGGTATCAAGTAACAACTAACAAATCTACCTGTCTGTCTATGGGGTATCAAGTAACAAGTAACAAATTTACCTGTCTGTCTATTGGATATCAGCAACTAACAGATCTACCTTTCTGTCTATTGAGTATCAAGTACAAAGTTACCTGCCTGTCTCTTGGATATCAAGTAACAACTAAAAAAATCTACCTGTCTGCCTATCGGATATCAAGTCACGCTAGAGAAGAAGGGCAGAATGTCAGACGGGCCTGCGTGCCCAATTCTTAACCCTTTGAAAATAAAGACTTATTATTATTATTATTATTATTATTATCTATTGTGTATCAAATAACAGCTAAAAATCTATATGTCTGTTTATTGGGTATCAAGTAACAACTAAAAAAATCTACCCGTCTGTCTATTGAATAACAAGTAACAAATAAAAATAATCTGCATGTCTGTCTATTGGGTATCAAGTAACTAACAAATCTACCTGTCTGTCTATTTAATAACAAGTAACAAATAACAAAAAATATACCTGTCTGTCTATTGAATAACAAGTAACAAATAAAATATATACCTTTCTGTCTATTGGGTATCGAGTAACAATAAACAAATCTACCTGTCTGTCTATTGGATATCAAGTAACAACTATATATCTACCTGTCTTGTCTATTGGATAACAAATAACAAATAAACCATCTACCTGTCTGTCTATTGGGTATCGAGTAACAACTAACAAATCTACCTGTCTGTCTATTGAATATCAAGTAACAACTAAAAACAATTGTCTCCAGTGGTTATTAACAGTGTGCAGCAGACTGGAGACAGCTGACTAAGATTAAGTATCTCTCAAGTGCCGCGAAAGTTGATGAGAAAGCAAAAACAGTGTTGAAGAAAAAGTCGAGGCTGAAACTAGACAAACTGAAACGGACTAATGAGAAAGATGAAGATTCAAGGGGAAGACTGTTTTGTTGCCATTTTTTTGCTTTTACTTATTTACATCTTGTAATGAAATTCTGAAACATTCGTGTTGTTTCATTTTCAATAAAGATTCCTGTTGATATTTACAATTCTGGTTTGTGAATGTGTACAGTGTGTTTGGGGGTTTGTTGTTTGTGCGAATTAAATATGTTGACTGTGTAGATTTAGATGTATTGTCTGTGTGTGGATTAGATCGTGTTCGTTCTATGGAGCACAAATGAACATGCATCAGTGGCCACCAGATCACTACAAAGAGCTGTAGATACATTTGTTGCATGGGCAAATAAATGGTGTGTCAGCATAAACACTGACAAGTGCAGCACCACTCTAGTTACCCTCTCTCCAAAACAAAAGGCAGGGATTATCCAGATAAATGGAATACCCCTTAGAGAAGACAAAGAACCAACACACCTTGGAGTAACATTTGATGGCAGGCTGACATGGAGAAAGCACATCAACAAAGCAGTAGCAAAAGCCAGAAGGAAAATAGCCATCCTGAGATAGCTAAGTGGCACCAAATGGGGAGCCAGTGGGAAAATACTTAGCAAAGTTTATCAACAGAGCATACGACCACACCTGGAATACGGGTCAACTGCGTGGTGTTCAGCATCAAAAACCACACGACAAGAGCTGGACAAGGTGCAAAATCAAGCACTTGGAGTCACCACAGGAGGGATGACATCAACCCCCATAGTAAAGATGGGGAGGACACAAGCACTGAGAGAGCGCAGAGATACGAAAACGCTAATACAAGCAGAAAAGTTCCTCAGCTTGCCAGGCCACCCTATGAAGAACATATTTGAATTAGCTATGGGGCGGTTAAAAAGAAGCAGTTTTATCCACCAAGCCAAACGACTCTGCAGAGATACCACCGATCTGCCCACAGTTGGTATCCCCCTGAAAACATACCAGAGTGAACTCCATGGAAAGATGAATATAGATTATCACTACACAACCAGACAAAAGTGAGAGGAGTATTTGACAAGGAAGAACAGAACAGTGTGAAGCTCAGAACAGCCACTCTCAGCTTCCTTGATGAAGAATACCGATAGGACCTCTATATCCGTGTCTACAAAAAGAAGAATAACCTGATATGCCTGTTTCATATCACCAAAAGAACAGAATGATCAAATCAGTCAGAAAGCCACCAAAACCTGCTCAAGACAACTACCACGTTATGGACAGACCAGAACAAATTATTCTGCGCCTCAGAACAGGACACAATAGATTACGCAACCACATGTATACAAAATTCAAGATTGGTGAATCAGCCATGTGCACATGTGGATTGGCGTCGCAGACAGCAGAGCACATACTTCCAAGACTGCCCAAAATATACAACATGTCTAGGCAAACCTTCTGGCCTAGAGATGACAGTGGAAGACAAACTCTGTGGACCGCTGAGTGAGCTAAAAAAGACAGTTAAATTCATACAAGAGACAACATTGCAGTTATAGACATATTTCAATCGAACAAAAGAATAAGAAGATCATGTTCATCATGTGCATGCTGGTAAGCGTGGGCGGTCATGTTTTGCCATCTCACTCGATCACCAGAGTCGTGGATCAGCTCAGCGTTCCTGTCTCGACCATACAACGTGGCCAAGCCATCCAGGTATTTACTTCTCTGCCCTCCCCTTGTTCTCTTCCCCTCGATCTTGCCAGCTGTCACCAAGTTCTCCAATTTATTTCTTCTCATAACGTGCCCAAAATATTGTGACTGTCACGTCCAATTTCTCTAATCAGTTTATGGTTTTCATTTGTTTCTTGTAGTACTGTACTTGGTCATTGGTTTTTCTATCTGTCCGTGGTATTGGATGTGTTGTCTGTGTGTGGATTAGACGGATTAAATAAATAAGAGTGCACTCGCTCTTACACTTCCGATGTGCTGATGACGAGGTAGCGGGTTCATCCCCTACACTGGATAGTTGGACTAATATGTTGACTTGGGGATGTAAATTACAAGAACCTCAGAAGTCGGAGTGGGTTGGCCTGATGGCGAGGAACACTGGTAATAGGGCAATTTAACCTACTCACAAAATCAGTCCAATGTACTACCCGGTAGTGGCAGCTGCTAGTGGTAGTAACACGTGTGTAACACGCTTGAGTTCAAAATATATTCTTCTCATGCAACAGTATCTTTGCAGAACGTCGCTTTCAGCACAGCCGTTGAACAGCCTCTAAAATAGATACATTCTCATCATCTCTCGTCATTTCGTCTCATCAGCTCATCTCATCCCATCTTGTATCTTGCAGTGTCGAGGTGAAGCATAAACAGCCGGTGAGTGCCTGTGTATGGGCTTCATGTGTCCAGATTCCCATGGACTCTGCTATTCACGCTGTCCATCATTTGCATGGTCGGCCTCTTCTTCTGCTTCCATTTGGTCTGTACATCATTGCTTGTTGTGGTATACTGTTAGCTGATAATCTAGTTATATGGCCAAACTATTTAACTTGCTGTTTTCTGATTAAATCAAGCGCTACTATAACCCCCACTTTAGTCCTGATTTCTTCATTTCTGATTTTCTCTCTTCTTGGTACATTGACTATTCTTCTCTGGAATCTCATTTCTGTTGTTGTAATTTTTCTTTTCTCATTTTCTCTCATTGTCCGGGTTTGGCATTGGTAGCATAGAGTTGGTAGAAAGATTGTGTTGTAGAGATACAATCTCTGTGATAGCGCATAAATTAAACATGCCGTCTGTGTTTAATTTGTAAGCCTATGCCAATTACGGGAGTTTGAATAAGACGATTTGTTATCCCATGGCACGCAATCGTTTAAAATCGGAAAGAACAGGTCGAGGTCCATGCAGAATGTCTTCTTATAGTCAGTCCCGTGTGGCACTGGTGATCGATCATTGACAGTCCGAAACCTATTTGTCTCGTGTACTTGTCGATCATTTCTGATATCGACATTCCTCCATGCCAGGTGTCACCCCGTCCCGTATCTTCTCTTTTGGTCTCTGTAGCTTTTTTTTTTTAAATCTCATGACATGTCCGAAGAATTTGGTATGTCAACTTCTGATGCGAGTAACCAGTTCTCTGTGTGAGTTAACTCCTTTCAAGATTTCTTCATTGCTCTTTCTATCCGCCCACGGCGTTCTCCATAACTCTTCTATAAAATCACAGCTTCCATAGAATTCCTCACTTGTCTGCTAATTGTCCATGACTCGCTTCCATGTATCAGGATTGGCTCAATACAGCTCTTAAGAACTCCTTCACTCAAATCGATTGACAAAGATAAATTGCAGAGACTGTTCATCTTGTGAAATACTGCCTTTGCCTAGGCTGTTCTACATGTAACTTCCTTAGTACATCTCCCATCTGCGGTTATTAAAGAAACCAAATACTTAAATACATTGACTTGTTTCTGATTGGTTCAATTCACTTTGATGTTGCATTTTGGTATATACTTTTTCTTTGTAGTAACCACCACTTCTTTTTTTTCTAAGTCCATTGTTTTGACTTTCTGTTGCAGGTATATCTATCATTTCTTGTAACTGCGTTTCATTTTCACATACCAAAATCATGTCATCGGCAACTGATATTCTTGGTCTACCTTTGTATTTAGCCGTACGAATTAAACACATCGGTTGATAGTACACAATTCTGTCTTGACAGACGATAGTTTGTTACATTGTGCTTCAATCATAGCACAAAGCCTGGGCGGAATTATAGAGACGATTCATTAAAGTAATTGTGCGATGTTCTCCACAATCTCTTGCACTAGATTTCTTTGGCTGGGCTGAATTATAGAGACGATTCATTAAAGTAATTGTGCGATGTTCTCCACAATCTCTTGCACTAGATTTCTTTGGCTGGGCTGTGACAAAAGATTTGAAGATCAGCACTTGTAGAAGTAGAAGAAATGATGGAGAGATCGGAGGATACACAAGACAATATGAACATCGAAAGCTAGGATTCGAACCTGCTGCTACCTTTAGTGAAGCGCAGTCATCCTTTGACGACAGATGGTTTGAATATCTGTGTTCCTATATGTTGTAGGCTATATCTTTCATCTTTATTTTTAGTATGATTCTACGATTGATGAGAGAGATCAAAGAGATGCCAGGAATACTAATCGGAGGTTATAATATAAATAATATACGCTGTGCTGATGACACAGTATTGTGCAACAGACCTACTACAATTGTTGGACATTGTATTAATAGAGAGTGCAAAGAAAGGACTCTCCTTGAATATCAAGAAAACAATAACACTGGTGATATCAAAGAAAATGGTGACACCAAAATGTGACATAGAAATAGAAGGGAAAACTCATAACCAAATGGATAATTTAAAAAATAAAACTAGGAACATTTATAACATCAGATGGAAGATGTACAACAGAGATTAAGAGCAGAATAAGGCAAGCAAAAGCCGTATTTCAGAAAACGAATTGTATCTTATGCAATAAGTCATTATGACTGAATGTAAGGAAGAGAGTGCTGAAATGCTATATAGTTTTGCTGTATGGCAGTGAATCTTATAATATAAATGAAAAAATTAGAAACAACAGAGATGTGATTCCTGAGACGAATGTTGTGAATTCCATGGGCTGTCAGAGTAACTAACAGCGATTGCCTGAAACAAGAACATTATATATACAATAATAAGAAAGAGACAAACAGCTTTCTTCAGTCATGGTGATGAGAGAGGTGGTTTTGAGTTGAGTAACATCATGACGACTGGAAAGATCGAGGGGAAGAGAGGCAGAGGGCGGACCAAGAGAAAAAGATGCTAGGATGGAATTAAGACGGTGGCATGGAGGAATATCACCAGCAGAGTTGATCCAGAACACCAAAGACCGAGATCTGTGGAGAGACATGAACGCCTACGCCAGCTGGTAGGGCACTTGATGATGATGATGATGATGATGATGATTGTAATTCCTGAAGAAGACAGTTTGCAATTCCAGCTGTTTACTAAATATTCAGGTTGACATCTGAAGGTGTAAGAAGAAGATATGCCTTTTTGAACTGGGAGGCTGAAATTATCAAGATTTTATCCTGATAGACAATCAATCAATCATATCATGTGCCATGCCGGAAAGCGTGGGTGGTCATGACTCGCCATTTCACTCGAGCACCAGCGTTGTGGATCAGCTCAGTGTTCCTGTCTCGTCCATGCCATGTGGCCAAGCCATCCAGGTATTTTCCTCTCGGTCTTCATCTTGGTCTGTTCCCTTCGAGCTTGCCAGTTGTCACCAAGTTCTCCAATCAATTTTTTCTCATAACATGTCAAAAACATTTTGACTGTCTACGTCTAATGTTTCTAATCAATTTACGATTTTCATTTGTCTCCTGTAGTACTTGGTCATTGGTCTTTCTGTCTGTCCATGGTATTCTTTGCATTTTCCTCAGAAACCACATTTCTGCAGCCATCAGATGTTTTTCAGCTTGACTGCATCATTGTCCAAGTTTCACATCCATACAAAAGAATAGGCTCTATGTATCCCCTCAACACTCTTTTTCTCGTTTCAATTGACATCTTTTAATTGGTCAGAATGTTTTTCATCTTGCTAAAGGCTACTTCCGATAGACAAGCATCTCAGTTATTTCCAGTATCTTATCCCGATAGACAAGCATCTCAGTTATTCCAGTAGGCCTATCTCCTATTACGCACGCATTCGGACGTAAGTCGGCTCTGTTGCGAAGGAGTTACGGATGCAATTCGTAGTCTCACATACCGCGTTCGAAACACAGCTGCGAGCGATTTGGCAGCAGACCGCCTTGTGTTAGTTTTTAATACAATGGTATGAGTGCCGGTCGTTCAGTAAGCAGTTGCAAACTACTGAACGTAATTTGCCAAGAAATCACAAATAGCCAAAAAAAAAGTGCCGAGGTTGACTGCGACGTCCCGTAAAGGATATGCAATTAACTCTTAACTCAAGCGTCAACCAGAGTTTATTTACATAACTTGAGCTTGTTGACATCTCTATAATGTTTGCACCTCAAATGGAGCGGGTAGTGGGTTAAAATGATTTCTGCTCTGCATATGTTTGATAAATGCGCTATCTCGTAACTCCAAAATCACAATATACAAAACACTGATCAGACCAGTTGTGCTGTATGCCACTGTATGGCTCTGAAACCTGGAGTACAACGAAAGGAGACGAAGCCTTGTTACAAACCTTTGAGAACAAAATTTTAAGACGCATCTTTGGACCCATTACGGATACACAAAGTGGAGAGTGGAAAAGAAGAAGTAACAAAGACATTTATGATCTGTTTAAGTCCCCGCTAATCACTGGTATCATGAAGGCTAATAGACTACAATGGCTGGGGCTTATAGAAAGAATGGAAGATAATAGGGAAACAAAACTCGATTACACTCAGGAAATAAATGACCGTAGACCCCGAGGTAGACCAAGAAGACGGCGGAGAGATAATACATATACAGACCTACAAGCACTTGGAATCAACGACTGGCAAGAGAAGGTCCACCAGAGAGACGAATGGAGACGGATTGTATCTGCAGCAAAGAACCTCAATGGCTCGGAACGCTAAAGAAGAAGAAGAAGAAATGTTTGATACCTGTGCGGCAAATGTTTAGTCGTCATTTTTACCAATTTAAAAGTAACTTTCGTCAACATCTCTTAGCTTAGTTTATTGCACAAGATGTATTTCGGGCAGATAGTTGGATTTAACACATTGTGCCAATACATTGAAAAACAGGAAGATCAAATGCGTTAGTTAGTAGTTAAGGTTATCCAGTTGGGGTATCTTTCGTTGCACTCCGGACATGTGCCCATAGGCTGCTCAGATCCTCCCCCCCAGCATATGCATCAGCGTCCGGTGATCAAATGGTTTGGCCATCTAGTTAGAATGCAAAACCATCAGTTACCGGAACTGGCTCAACACAGAAGATCTGATAAGCGAGTAAGACGACGATCAAGAAGAAAATGGATTGACAATTTCAAAGACATAATCAAATTGCCACTCTGGAACTTTATCTATACCTACCCACGAAGCTTGGCGGCAAACGTGGAAGATTTTGATGATGCTAGTTCGGCGTCAGCCTGTTATGCCCTGTGCAGTCTGAATACTGTGGCGGTTAATGCAACATGTTTGCACATCCTTTACATGACATCGCTGTCAACTTCAGCATCATTCAGCTGACTTTTGATTTCTTGGCAAGATTACGCTCAGTAGTTTGCCATTTTTTTCTGAGCGGCCGGCTCACATACCCCGTAAGTCACCAACGTGGCGAGAACGGCTACTGATTCTCGCGCAAGTTACGTTCCTCACGTGGATATACGGGATTACGGAGAAAGTCGCTAAACCCTAGGCCAGGGAGACCTGCACATGATAGGTTACAGTGTTGTTATTCTTCACTTCCTTATAACATACAGGATAGGTTACAGTGTTGTTATTCTTCACTTCACTTATGACATACAGGATAGGTTACAGTGTTGTTATTCTTCACTTCACTTATGACATACAGGATAGGTTACAGTGTTGTTATTCTTCACTTCACTTATGACATACAGGATAGGTTACAGTGTTGTTATTCTTCACTTCACTTATGACATACAGGATAGGTTACAGTGTTGTTATTCTTCACTTCCCTTATGACATACAGGATAGGTTACAGTGTTGTTATTCTTCACTTCCCTTATAACATACAGGATAGGTTACAGTGTTGTTATTCTTCACTTCCCTTATGACATACAGGATAGGTTACAGTGTTGTTATTCTTCACTTCACTTATGACATACAGGATAGGTTACAGTGTTGTTATTCTTCACTTCACTTATGACATACAGGATAGGTTACAGTGTTGTTATTCTTCACTTCCCTTATGACATACAGGATAGGTTACAGTGTTATTATTCTTCACTTCCCTTATGACATACAGGATAGGTTACAGTGTTGTTATTCTTCACTTCCTTATAACATACAGGATAGGTTACAGTGTTATTATTCTTCACTTCCTTATAACATACAGGATAGGTTACAGTGTTATTATTCTTCACTTCCCTTATGACATACAGGATAGGTTACAGTGTTATTATTCTTCACTTCCCTTATGACATACAGGATAGGTTACAGTGTTGTTATTCTTCACTTCCTTATGAACATACAGGATAGGTTACAGTGTTATTATTCTTCACTTCCTTATAACATACAGGATAGGTTACAGTGTTATTATTCTTCACTTCCTTATAACATACAGGATAGGTTACAGTGTTATTATTCTTCACTTCCCTTATGACATACATGACAGCCTCATCATCATCAAGTGCCCTGCCAGCTGGCGTAGGCGTTCATGGCTCTCCACAGATCTTGGTCTTTGGTTTTCTGGATCAAGTCTGCTGCTGATATTCCTCCATGCCACCGTCTCAATCTATCCAGCATCATTTCTCTTGGTCTGCCTCTGCCTCTCTTCCCCTCGATCTTTCCAGTTGTCACGATGTTCTCCAAGGCCTCTCTTCTCATCACATGACCGAACATGAACAGTGTTACTGTTCTCTGCTTCATTTGTGAGGCCCCATCAACACACTGGCGATATGGAGATATTATTACCTATATATTATCTAGGAGCTGCGATACTGGGTTCATTGTCCTGATCCAATATTTTTATAGGCCATTACGGCACTCAGTGGGTGGTGTCAGTATTATGTAGGCCGCCATAACCTCCCTAACATTTCCTGGTTCCCGTGTAAGGCAGTGTCGACGGGAATTTGAACACAGAAGCATGCTAGCCAATGTGATGCCAATTGTCGCTCACAGTTTCTGTGGTATGGATACGTATTAAATTCAGATGTGTTTTTTGTTAATAACAGATTCACTGGCTATGTTGACTTAATTGGTACAGCTTACGAGTCTCCCTCGGTAGCTTGTGGTTATGGGGCTTATATAGCACAGGTTTGTCATGTTATATTTCAGTATATGCGTTTACACTACCCTTGTATGTAGGTTAACTTCTTGGCACTGCCCTATTGGTTGAAAAATTCTGGCAGCCTTGGGTGGATTATTTCATTTAATGCTACCTCACTAGACAAGACATTATTTTAGTTTAAAGGGAGGTTTAAAAGTAACAGGGTCGACTTCATTGCACTGGTTTTATCCTATATGGTTATTTCATCTAATCCTGCCTCAGTAGACAACCCATTAAATTAGTTATTTCATATAATGCTGCCTCTGTAGACAACCCATTAAATTAGTTATTTCATCTAATCCTGCCTCAGTAGACAACCCATTAAATTAGTTATTTCATCTAATCCTGCCTCTAGTAGACAACCCATTAAATTAGTTATTTCATCTAATCCTGCCTCAGTAGACAACCCATTAAATTAGTTATTTCATCTAATCCTGCCTCAGTAGACAACCCATTAAATTAGTTATTTCATCTAATCCTGCCTCAGTAGACAACCCATTAAATTAGTTATTTCATCTAATCCTGCCTCAGTAGACAACCCATTAAATTAGTTATTTCATATAATGCTGCCTCTGTAGACAACCCATTAAATTAGTTAATTTTATCTAATCCTGCCTCAGTAAGACAACACATTAAATTAGTTATTTTATCTAATCCTGCCTCACTATTCAATATATTAAATTAGCTATTTCATCTACTGCTGCCTCGCTATACAATATATTAAATTAGTTATTTCATCTACAGCTGCCTCACTATACAATATATTAAATTAGTTATTTCATCTACTGCTGCCTCACTATACAATATATTAAATTAGTTATTTCATCTACAGCTGCCTCACTATACAATATCATTAAATTAAGTTATTTCATCTACTGCTGCCTCACTATACAATATATTAAATTAGTTATTTCATCTACTAGCTGCCTCACTATACAATATATTAAATTAGTTATTTCATCTACTAGCTGCCTCACTATACAATATATTAAATTAGTTATTTCATCTACTGCTGCCTCGCCATGCGATATATTAAATAAGTTATTTCATCTACTACTGCCTCACTTACAATATGTTCAATTAGTTATTCCATCTGATTCTGCTCCACTATATAACAGATGAAATTAGTTAATGACGTTCACTTCAACATTGCAGCCGATAATGCGAGATGCACTAGAAAAGAATCCAGACCTGTCAGCAGAGGAAGCTGTTCGCTTAATAGATCGGTGCATGAAACTGCTGTATTACCGCGATGCACTTGCTTTCTATAGAGTGAGTTCTTATATTGCTGTATTACCACGATGTCCCTAGCTTTCTATAGAGTGAGTTCTTATATTGCTGTATTACCACGATGGCCAAGCTTTCTATAGAGTGAGTTCTTATATTGCTGTATTACTGCGATGCCCTTGCTTTCTATAGAGTGAGTTCTTATACAGCTGTATTACCACGATGTCCTAGCTTTCTATAGAGTGCATTCTTATATTTCTGTACTACTGCGATGCCCTTGCTTTCTATAGAGTGAGTTCTTATACAGCTGTATTACCACGATGTCCAAGATTTCTATAGAGTGAGTTCTTATACAGCTGTATTACCACGATGTCCTAGCTTTCTATAGAGTGGGTTCTTATACAGCTGTATTACCACGATGTCCAAGCTTTCTATAGAGTGCATTCTTATATTTCTGTATTACTGCGATGCCCTTGCTTTCTATAGAGTGAGTTCTTATATGGGGGATGCATGGTCTCGAGGTATGGTGTCCGCCTCGAGTGCTGGAGGTCCCGGGTTCAAGCCCCGGTGATGACCGGGGCATTTTCTCGTGGACTTCTAGTAATAAAATTGCCCCTGGTCTCTGGGTAGTGAGATCGGTAGCCCGTGTGTATTGTTGCGCACGTAAAAAATCCCTTGGCAGTTGGAAATCGAAAAAGAGTAGCCTAACCGCGCTGCCCGGGCAAAATTTTGAGTTAAAAATCTACCCAAAGTATTTCAGGATCCTCGCCGGTGCTACGGAGTTCGTGCACTGAGCTGAGTTTCTCCAGACTCAGGTTTGAGTTACGAGGAGAACGGAGCACTTATGGGTTGCACCCGTGTGTCGTGCTGTTGATCCATGAACTAAACTAAACTGAACTGAGTTCTTATATTGCTGTATTACTGCGATGCCCTTGCTTTTTATAAAGTGAGTTCTTATATATCTGTATTATGCTGATGCCCTAGCTTTCTCTAAGGTGAGTTCTTATTCTTGTGTTCCTCATCATTAAAATATATTGGATGCAAAGCAAGGGGTAGACACAGTGTCATATTGTATCACTATAATATAGTTTGTGTGATTCTGGTGTATGTACACGCGTTAGAAATCTTGCCAGTGCTACATAAGTCTTGCTCTGTGGTAGGATTTGTCCATGTTTAATCTGTGTATACACACGTTAGAACTTTTGCCAGTGCTACAAAAGTCTTGCTCTGTGGTAGGATTTGTCCATGTTTAATCTGCTGTATCACCTAAACTACTGTTCTTATGCCTTAATGTAGCCACTTGTGGGTCTTCTCCTTGATTATATGTTGTGTTTTCTGTATGCATTTGTTTGCTGATTAAGGCTAGTCGCCACAAAGTCCAATTTGTTTCCGTAATTGTGTTATGTAAGCTGCATTGCTTGGTGTTATTTTATATTGTTTACGTGAGAAATACAGTTTGCAGTGTTGTGGAGAACGTAGGTTGTGACCTAGTGGACTTTTAAACATGCAATTGCCATATTTCTCGCCGTGTATGCGCGCGCATGAACACCAACATGTCATTGTTGTTGGCTGTGAGTCTTTCTCTGCATTCATTTGAGCATCAGTGACGTCGATTACGCAAAGGAGAACAACTGCGATAATGACAACCCAAGTCCGTACTTGACTTACCACCGTTGCTGTCCCCTGAACACGTCGTCTAGGTTTATAAGTCACTCATGGGCACACGTAAACTTACAATTTTCGTCATCATTTGCCAGAATGACTGCTGGTTCACCGCTTCCGGTTGTTGATAGCAGCAGACGCCGGTCAGTTCAGATCGCGATAAGCATCCCCACGTGACACCTGGGTTGGTTTCTTTGTCTATGTATAATTTGTGTACACAGCACTCGTGGCGGTGACAACCGATAGTGCATAAGCGATGACTAAATCTGGTCTATCGCTTCTCGGCCTTTTGGTTAGTTTCTCTTCATAACGTATTTTATTTTTTCCGATCTAGGGTTCGTTGAGATTGGCTGGACTAACGGACAGCATTAAACCAAAATGACAAACCCCAAAGGTTATCGCCGCGGTACGCGGTACATGTTTGCTCGCAAGTTCAGGACAAAAGGTGTTTACCAAGCTGTCGCGGTACAGGGCCCCCTTTTTTTTTTTTTCTAAAAAGCGTGGGGATATTGTTGATATTAAGGGTGGGGGTGCCACCAGAAAGGTATGCCACACAATTTAACTACCATGGGAAGACGGGCCCTGTTTTCAATGTGCCCCCCCCACAGTTTTGGTGGGGGGAAGTCAATAAAAAAAGGGTTGGAAACCCCCGCATCCCCCCCAAGAAGATCAATTGAGGATTGAACACATAAAGGGCAGAGCAATTCCCCCGACGGGATTTCTTAAAAGGGGGTGTCAAGCAAAAATGAAGCTCTCAAGGTGAGGCTAAGGAAAAAGGGGGTTAAAAAGCCAGCACCAAAAAAATTGCCCTGCACACCCAAAGGAAAACCCCACTTTTTTGGAGCAAAAAAAGGTTTGGTGAAGCCTGAGTTCTTGAGGGCCCCCAATTTCCCTATGAGTTTCTTTGCATAAGTTTTTAACATGTAAATGAATAAATATTGCTGGTTTTTAAAAAAAAAAAAAAAAAAAACGTCTTTTAGCTAAGATCAAGGCATGTGTTTTGCCCCCCCCCCCCTCCCCCCTCCAGTAAGTGCGCTTGGTCTGGTCGGAGGCTGGGATGATCGTTCTCGGCCCTTCGGCTAAGATCAGACGCATTTGCTGCCCCCAGAAGTAGTGCGCCCGGTCTGGTCGGGGGCCGGGGATCCAAACCACCTCACATAAGCATCACTTTAAATGTGGGCCCGGTGGACCACTGTGGGCAACAGCTCGCAGTGGGGCTAAGGGTCCACGCCAAAAAAAAGGGGTGGCGGGGTTACCAGCTAGTCTGGGGTGACCGCCAAACCCCCCCCCCCCCCCCCCAAAAAAAAAAAAAAAAAAAAAAACCGTATAAATATAAATCTTTCGCCTTCATCAGTAAAAAGCAGAAGAAATCGGCATGGCACATGATTGATTGGTTGAAATAGTGTAAACTCTTCAAACTAATAAAAAATTTTGACCGGCCTATGAAAGGCCAATTTAAAACACATAAAAAACGTATAAACGCCCGCTTCTCTGTACCGGACTTCTGTTATCAGCTTCGCAATACACAATCACAATGCCCAAAAGGAAAGCTCCAGTCGTTGAAACCCCTGCTGCAGATGCAGAAAGTTCTGAGTCAGATAATTCTGAGCCCGTGGCAACAACAAAAAAAAGGCAAAGAATCATCAAAGAAAGCTGATACCCGAGGAAGAGGAAGACCGCCTCTGTCAAGTGAGGAGAAGACTAAACGTGAATCTGAAAAGGCCACAAAACCAGTACGTGGACGTGGTAGACCAAAGGGATCTGCTGCTTCTGCTAAAACAAAGAGTTCAAAGAAGAAGTGAATATTGCTAGCTCTTCACATTGGCAGCATGAAGAATTCCATGCTTGAACAAGTGAACACAAGGAAGGACCTTAGGTGTAGATAATGTATTTACATTTTTAATCTGTCTTCTTTACTTTCACCTAAAGGAATTCTACAGCTGCCAGTTTTTTTTTTTTTTTTTACATTTTTCCAGATGCTTTGACATGTTATATTCACAGTATGAAATGTAAAGTTTTGCGTAGCTTTGTTTATCAGTCTGAGCTATGTAATGAGTAATAAAGGTGCCAATTGCAAATTTTGTTAGCAGGTTACAAATACTACTGCATATATGTTAAACGGGTTACAGATGTCATATGGGAAAACTGTTAGTGAGTTACAGATATCATGTGTAAAACTGATTTGTTAGTGGGTTACAGATATGACACAACTGAGACTACAGAATTCACAAGCGTAACTGACGATTTGTTAGTTGCTTGCATATACCACATGTAAAGAAAGTACATAAAGTAGTGTGGTAAATGGGTGCCGATTTTTGTATTGTGACATTTGTGAACATTCTTGTAAGCTTGTTAATAGTAGTGTTAAAATTGACAATTTCATCTCTTGTTTTTGAGAGGATTTCACACATACCATGCACGTTTCATTGTATTTTTCATTTATGATGCATTATTTGTTGTACTATGCGTTTATCCTTTTAGAAAAGCATGCATTTTTATCTCTCACTTCAGAAATAAGCTGTCCAGTTTATTCCCAGTCTGTTAGCATTGCGGTCATCTAGCTCAGCTTACTGGTTGTGTTAGACTGATCTTGGTTAGTTTAAATGTCTTTGTTTCTCTTTCTTGTTGTTGGTAATTCTTGTATATCTGCTTGGATTGGTTATTGTTGGGTAGCTGTTGCTATATTTCATCCACCATGTCAGTCAAATGAATGCTCTTTCTACACTTGATCATGAACATTTGCTTTTGTTCGTTGTTTTATTTTTCCCCCCACATGCACTTCATGTACTTTTCATTTTGGATCAAATAAAATCGTATAAACGCCTCTTCTCATACATTATTATCTTGTTGTAGTCGGTTATAATTATCCCCTCTGTGGGGAAACAATCTCTTCACAACGTATAAATCTTTCGCCTATTACGTAACAATCTTTTAGTATTGCAATTATGCGTATAAACATTTCAACAAAAAACGTATAAATCGTTCTACACCCCCGTTGGGTATTTCTGACGACCGTTGTCAAAGAATTACGTGTTCAACCTGTGGAATTTAAATCTCATATTGCTGAATTGTGTATTTTTTTTCCCGGATTTTGTGGTGATATTCGTTGGATTTGATATTCTGGATATTTCCCCGGAATTATTACCTGAAACAACAAATTTCAATATGTATTCGAATATCACTGAAGTCGGGATCTCGATAAATGACTACGATGTCCAGCTACTTCACCAGTCCGGAACGATAGTGTGTTCCATAATTGGTCCCGGTGCGGCTGCTAAAGCAACACCTGCACTTATTATGAGTGCCCTAACTGGTCCAGGAGGTGTACCTTTTGGGGGAGTCGTCGACCTGCATAGGTTCGAAGTTCCCACTAGGTGGTACTTTCACCTGTCAGCAGAGGTTCAGAAAGCCGTGTATGACAAGATACACGGCAAAAAGTTTTCTCTACCAAGTCTAGGGATAGACATATCACTACAACATCTAGACAAAGAAAGGGACAGGCTGACCATCCACTGGCTACCTGTCACGATTGCTCCTCAAGGAGTTAAAAAAAACTGGTGCACAGTATTACAGAGACGACAAGGCTGAGGGTCTTTAGGATAAGAAATGGGGCTGAGGCAAGTGGGGAGCGCTCTGCAACCAACAAAGGAAGTTCCCCATTATATACGGATCTACACTCCCGGTATACGAACATAACCACAG
>JACEFZ010021382.1:0-123824 GCA_014155875.1 Cepaea nemoralis
CTTGGGTGCCCAGGTACATTCTTAAAATTAAACCCCGCCTGGGGGGGGGGGGGGGATCCGAACAGATGATCGCTGGGCCAACAAGGCAAGCGAGCTAACCACTGCGCTAAAGCGGCTCCCATGTGGTGACCTGCTGGTTACGAAATGAGTTGGTAGCATGTCTAGGGGTGATTACGTTACCCTGACAACGGCATGAGCTCGGTCGGACGGGGGATCGATGTCAGCTCTCCATGTTCGCTACGGGAGAGAAAGATTGGCCACCTTTTCCTTCGTGCACTTAGGCCTAGAAAATGTGATGATCTGATCACATCACACACCCGTAGCAGCTTCCTGCTACGGGATTTGTTTATTTGTGTGTTTTGTTAGGTTGACGTGTTGGTCTTACGTTGAAGTACACTTGTTTTGTTAGGGTGGATGTGTTCGTCCTACGTTGATGTACACTAGTTTTTGTTAGGGTTGATGTGTTGGTCTTACGGTGAAGTACACTAGTTTTTGTTAGGTTGATGTGTTGGTTTTACGTTGAAGTACACTTTATTCTGTTAGGGTTGATGTGTTGGTCTTACGTTAAAGTACACTTGTTTTGTTAAGGTTGATGTGTTGGTCTTATCTTCTGTCACAAGGTTGTTCTGACAGAGTGACAGATAGAAGTGGCTGTGGTTGTGTCTAGAGGATGTCAGTGTGAATATTGTGGTGGAAGACTGATCAACAACGATGAATCAATATCGAACAGCAGACTGCGCACACACGATTTTTAATCGGAACAAACTTGATGATACAACACTCACCAGGAACACTTCAGCAGAGAACTATATCTACATATATTGCATCTGTACAGTTACAGCACATTCCGAGTATAATTTAACCCAATAGGATCATGTGACCACACTATTGCAGTTTACTGGACTCGCAAACTACACTGTTTCGGACTCTTCTCCATCCGTGCCTTGAACCACGTCCTCTGAGTCTCTCTCTCTCTCTCCTCTCTCTCTCTCTCTCTCTCTCTCTCTCTCTCTCTCTCTCTCTCTCTCTCTCTCTCCTCTCTCTCTCTCTCTCTCTCTCTCTCTCTCTCTCTCTCTCTCCAGTCAGCTCCAGAATCAACTCGACTAGTTAAGTCTCCACGACTTAACTGAAAAAAACCACCAGGCGGACTCGTCCCTAACTTCGCCACAACTCAACTCCCCGTAATTTGCCCAACCTTGTGTCTTTATTCACTCTTCCCAGACCTCCCAAGAAACATCATATAACCCCCTCCAACATACCCTTTCTTAATTTCACTTTGTCTCTTAGTTTGCTATCACGTATTTCTATGTGCCTTCGTGATTCAGCCTGACATCTCCGTTATATATACCCCATTGTGTTTAGGGCCTATCTTTGTATTGGAATTCCTCTCTCCATCTTTCTGACCTAACATCCGTCTCATTCTTATCTGACCTAGTTACCCTTGCCAGTATTAGAAAATTCCTAACTAGTCCGTTCACCTCAGATTTGCATAAACATACGCATGTTACACTACCCCCTCCTCAAAAGAAAACAGTTTTCAAATGATGGGGGAGTATTACTTCTCCACATTTGTGAATAAGTAACGATGCGTGAGTAGTAGTTCACTATATATTCCCTGTACATAACAGAAAAAAACAACAAATTCAACATGTTCCTACTCATAACATCATGGAGGATGCATTATATATAACTTTCACATTAGATAGTTAACACGGTGTAACTTGACACAAAATTGGTAACTGTTGGGGTGCTATACTACCCCTACAGTCTTGTATAGGTATGAATCCTGAACAATGAGCAGTGCCACATTTAATTAATCAGTTCATACATTAACTATATAGTCATTATTTCGTTGAACCTTGCCCTTGGTAATTTCTGGACAACACATCTGCCAGGGTGTTTTCTTCACCCCATATGGGCATCGGCACAAATGCGCACTCATGCAGCAGTTTGCTCAATCAATGAACCCGTGAGTTTGTCATCGCTGCCGTTTGATGAATGTGAGCGGTCTGTGGTCAATTTGTAGGATAAATGTTCTGCCCAGTAAGTACCTGGAAAGCTTATGTACCGACCACTCAATCGCCAGGGCCTCACGTTCTAGCGTTGAGTAATTTTCCTCTGGTGGCGTTAGTTTCCTGCTGACGTATAGCAAGAGATGCAAACGGTGATTTTTCTCTTGCATCAAACATCCGCCAATTCCTGTTGATGATGCGTCTACCCTAAGAATAAATTGTAAATCAAGATTAGGAAGGATTAAAATGGGATGACTAGAAAATACATGCTTAATACTTCTGAGTGCATCATCGCACTGCTGTGTCCATACAACTTTGTTAGGTCTGCCCTCCTGAGTCAACGCAGACAACACTGACGTGATGGATGAAAAGTTTTTTTTAATGTATTATAGAAGTTAGCTAACCCGAGTAAGCTCCTAACTTGTTTCTTCGTTTTAGGTATTTGAATATCCAGAATGTTCTTCACATTTGTGACTTCCGGTTTCAGTACGCCACTGCCAATAACATGTCCAAAGAAACTTATTTTCTCATATAAAATGTGTACTTTGGATTGCTTCACAGTCAGGTTATGCTGTCTAAGGCTCTCAAACAAAGACTCTAATCCTGCGACATAATCTTCCATGTTTTTACTAAAAAGACAAATGTCGTCTATATAATTGATAATGTCCTTGCGTTCCTGTAACAATGCCCTCATCATCCTAACGAACGTTGCTTGTGAGTTAACTAACCCGAAAGGCATGTAATTCCACTGGAATAAACCCTGTTGGGTGGCAAACGCTTTTAGCGGTTTGGCTGTTTCACTCATGGGTATTTGCCAGTACCCTTTTGCCAGACCCAACTTGCTAAAATACTTTGCAGATGACATTTGCGTCACGTTGAAGTACATTTGTTTTGTTAGGGTTGATGTGTTGGTCTTACGTTGAAGTACATTTCTTTTGTCCAGGGTTGATGTGTTGGTCTGCACGTTGAAGTACACTTGTTTTATTAGGGTTGACGTGTTGGTCTCACGTTGAAGTACACTTGTTTTGTTAGGGTTGATTTGTTGGTCTTATGTTGGAGTACACTTGTTTTGTTAGGGTTGACGTAGGACCAACACATCAACCCTAACAAATCATTTACCATGCATGTTGGTCGTAAGTTGAAATACACTTGTTTTGTTAGAGTTGATGTGTTGGTCGTACATTGAAGTACACTTGTTCCTTCTGGGAAGCCCTGTCGTCATTTGGTGGCGACAGGTTTGAATCTTGGTGTGAAAAATCTGTAGCTTTCAATTTTTATATTGCCTAGTACGTTCTCTCATCTCAACTTCTTTCCTCTACTTCTATGAACGTGCATCAGCACCAGTGAATTTATTTACCTTGTACCGCATGTTTCAGCAACAATTAAAGGAACCCTTTTACAATCCGTAAGGCTTTTTGGGCATAAGGTGCTAAACTTGAAACTCATATATATATATATATATATATTTGTGTCAGGTCTTAGTCAGATATGACTGAGCTACCGTATAATAGTAGACGGTACTACCTGCTTTCTGTTAGCGCCGAACGTTGGGCGGCGCTTACCAAACGCGACACCTCACATTGTGCCAACGGCTTCGGGCGGAAGAGCGCAATTGGGAGGGTACAAGCCTTACCCTGGTGCGAGGAAATGCAACCTAAAGACAAAGTGTCATGGCAGGGCAGACCAGGCCCTAAGCCTTGGTTGGCGGCTGGTCTAGGATCGAAGCTCCAACAGGCGGACAATTAGAGCATTGCTTTGCTGATCCGGCAGCTTCTGCAGCTTGTCTTGTTCCAGATGTAGAGGTGTTACCTTTCCTCTGGAGTGAACTAGGCAGGCCGAGAGAGGGATCATGCTGCATGGGCAACACATGATCTCTATATTTTAGCCCAGGCTTTGTGCTATGGAGAGGCAATAACTCCATCCCTTACAAACTATCGTCTGTCAAGACGGCAAGGTGCCAATGATATGATATGAATGATATATATAATATATATTGATCAATCGGTGCTAAAACGATCATATGGTCAATTCAATGTCACACTGGCCACCGTCACATTCCAAGACATTTCCTGGTACTCATTGTATGCGGGATGGACCCGGGAGCCCCGGCCAAATCTAAAAAACCGCCAGAATGCGAATTCGAACCAAATCCACCGGCCGGCAGGCAAACGCCAAGTCATACGCTAGCGTGTTGCCTGCAGCATGCAGGTTACTCACTCCCTAACCAGACGCTATTGTTAGTCTTCTGCGCGAGAGTTACATTTCCAGTTTTCCGCCATCTTCTGCTAGCTAACTAATGATCCTGGAAAGTGAAAGTTCGAATGAGGTCATCGTTGTTCCTTAGGCATGATAATTGTTGACCGTGTTGTGTTTCACGGCTGCTGGTTAGACTCATGTTTTAACTATGCTTGTTTAAAACACAGTTTCACCATGTCGAAGTCACTGTCCACCGTTGTTTAGACTCAGACCGGCAAGTGTTTGTTGCTTCTTGTTGGAGCGGGGAACATCCGGAATCACGAGTCTCTTCACAGAAAGTGGACTATTGTCCCCAAGGCAAGTAAGTATTGCTTTAATTTTAATAAGTTTGATGAACAGTGCTCGTGTTTAAAAAAAAAAAAAAATAGATGTACCAATACATCGGTATTATAGTTGTATGCATTACACAGTACAGTGTTACCGGCAGTGTATATATATATAGTTATTCGTTATGATATGTATTAAATAATTAACTATAACTAGAACTACTCTTCACTCACACGGAGAACAGAATGCAATAAAAGCAGTCTGCTAATCTTTGCAATCATTAGTTAATATACGTTTTTTGAAATATGCATAGTTGAATAGTTCTGGAGAACTGTAATCAAAGCGCTGGCACCTATTCAAGACTCTAAGATGAGATTAGTTAGTTAGTTAGTCGCAGTCCCAACTTCACAGCAACGGGTCGTCCCCATTATGCTCCGTTCCTGTGCCAGTGAATATCACACAAAACGCTGCCCAATGTGAAAAGTGGAAAAGACAGGAGTCTCGACAAACAACAGCCCGCACAGATACACTGTGCATAATGCCGCCACCAGAATGTCAACACACCAGTCCCCCACGAAACACCCAATTCATCTCTGATGGAATCGGCAGTAATTTTTTTAAATGGATGTTTCCTAGATGTTCACCCACACAGTCCACGAAAATACAGTTCATCACCAACGGCAGTGGCAGTCAACCAGAAGCCCAGCAGCCACGCATTTCTGCATAAGGCAAAAACCGGTCAACTCTGGGACATAGCCACCTGCCATCGCTCCGAACATGCAGTAACGTTCCAAAAAAAAAAAAAAAAACTTGGGCAGATTCAAAAGCACTTCACACGAAACTTACAGCTCACAGTGTCGCGCCACGCACTCACTCAGTAGCAGGGCGACGGAACCATCAAGCCTCCTTAGTTGCCTCTTACGACATGCATGGTAGGTTACAGTGTTGCTTTTCTTAGCTTCCCTTATGGGCCCCGGCAACACACAGGAGTAAGATGAGATTATTATAATAATATTAATTTAATACTAATTTAAGAGCAGTTACTGAAATACAAAATCATTTAAATGGAACAAAGAGGACAGGAGTCATTTGCCATGTTGCACCACAGAAGCTTTACATAAAAATACTTTCTTCTTCAGCGATTGTTTGTTAATAGGTCACAAACAGGACAGTTAAAGATACTTTCAATAAGTCAAAATAGTTTATTAATGATTGGATTCTTATTTCTTAAAACGTATGTCAGCAAGTAGTAGGCTCTGTGCAGAGCTCTCATCCTGGCCCACCGAAAAGATTCTGGATCCTGTGCCATTTCTCCTGCCTCATGTACCCTCATGTCTCCATGCCCTGCTTCCATCTTCGTGCAGGTTGACTCCTGGATCTTCTTTAGGAAATCATGCTTTCCAACACTTCTTTCCAAGCTGCTGTGATGTTTAAAATGGTGGAAAACAGATCTCTACAACAGAAACTCAGTATTGCAGGAAACTGGTTATGAAGACAAATAAAACTCTGAGGAAAATGAAATATTTTGGGTATGTGAAAAGATATACGTGTCCGGAAAAGATAGTTGTAGAGGGAGACATACAGGGAAGCAGAGAAGAGTAAAGACTACATCATTGATGGATTCTAGATGTTATAGATAATGTACACTTGACAGCAACAGAGGCAGGGACATATGGCTTATGTTGGAGAGACATTTCACACATGACATCAACAGAGGCAAGGACATCTGGGTTATGTTGGAGAGACATTTCACACATGATATCAACAGAGGCAGGGACATACAGCTTATGTTGGAGAGACATTTCACACATGACAGCAACAGAGGTAGGGACATCTAGGTTATGTTGGAGAGACATTTCATACATGACAGCAACAGAGGCAGGGACATCTGGGTTATGTTGGAGAGACATTTCACACATGACAGCAACAGAGGCAGGGACATCTGGCTTATGTTGGAGAGACATTTCACACATGACAGCAACAGTGGCAGGGACATCTGGCTTATGATGGAGATATACATTGCAAAAGACTTTTTGAGGGTCAGTGCAAGAGCTAATGTATCTTTTTATTTCTCAGCTATGCTAATGAATCATGTGACTGATTTTATAGGTGTGTTATGCTTAAATGGTCATGCCACTATGTTTTTGTTGCGAAAATGTATGATCTGGATAACTGAACACCAGTTATATTAGGAGCTCTAAGTGATCTTGACACCAGTGTGTTCCCAGGGCCCTTAAAGAAAGCAGAGAATACTAACAGTGTAACCTACCATCAAGAGTTAGCCAGCGGCAGTCTGGCAGTGTGTACACAATGAGCGTGAGAGACAGTGTTGGGGAACCATTGCAGCCAGCCTTCATTGTGGAGTAGATGGATTGATTAAATGTTGTAAGAGGCAACTAAGGCTAGTTGGCATGAGACTGGCTACCTTATCACATGAAATACTTATCTGCAAAATCCAACCAATCATGAACAAGCCTACAAAAGACTTGGTGTGTGTTGGCTGAGAGTTTGTGCTCTGTTGCTAGGTGATTCACACAAGGAGAAGAAGTTATTTTTATAACTCAACTTTTTCTGTCCCAAGCAATGCAGCATGTGATTGGCTATTTTCCATGTGTACCAATCAACATGTCTTGTGTGATTGGCTATTTTTCATGTGTACCAGTCAACATGTCTTGTGTGATTGGCAATTTTTCATGTGTACCAGTCAGCATGTCGTGTGTGATTGGCTATATTTCATTTGTACAAATTGTGTCATGTGTGATTGTACTTCTTATATTTAGTCAGAGCAAACTGAAGAAATCTGTCAGTATACCCCCCCCCCCCCCCCCCCCCCCCCCATTACAAAGCATGCATAAATGCCTGCTGTGAATGCAATACATTTGTGATGTTGTTAATGTTACTGTCTTTTCTTCCATTGAACAGCTGTTGTGAGCTTTAGCATTGAAAGGCATAATGTCAATTATATTATGAACCAGAGTGATCTAGATATCTTAATGTGTGGGTTATATTTTTGGCCTAAGAGATCAGGATAATGTAACATAAGCAGTATTATGAGACCTCATTTTAACAAATCGAGTTATGTTCAAATTGGCACATTTACATTGAGAAACCCTTTTTTATTGCCTTGATGAAAGCACGATTTATTGAGCAACTTGAACTGATTCTGTCCAGACAGTTGTTACTGCAACCAAACACATGTATTTGGTGTTTGGACAGCAGGAATGTGGGAGCACGTGCACACCTCGGAGGAGCAAATGGATTACCATGGTCTGGCAAGAATGAGACAGCGAGGAGTGACGAGGGGATCTGGCCGACGCTCAACGCTCAGAGGAAAGGCGAGACAGACTTATAATCAGATTGCTACTGGTACTATTAGTGTTGGAACTCTTCGCTGGCTGCTGAGGATGGGGACGGAGAACTTATGGGAATGCCCTGAATGCTGTGATGTCGATTCCTAAATCAATCAATCAATCAATCAATCAATCAGGAATGAAAGTAACAGCTGGGACACAGATAAATGAAGTTACACATATCTGGGACAGGAAGGTTTGAGCAGGGCAAGATCTCTATTGACTATAGTCACTAACACCCATCAAACTCATACATTGTAGAATACTATGAGAGAGATGGATTTCCAGCACATCTTATCCACTTGATTGAAACATATAAACAGCCAGCAGCTGTCAGAGAAGCTGGTGAAACATCAAACTCGTATTAGGTGCAAAGAGTACTAAGACATGGGTTCTTCTTTCCCAATACCCGCTTAACATTTATGCATAAAAATGGAATTAGATTAATAAAAAATGATAAGATCTGTGACAGTTTTGATTCATTCAGAATTAGTAGACATTCAATTCCAAAACTAGATATGGAGATGGTAAGACCTTCTCTAAAACAGTGCCAAAAGATTAGAACAGTTATTTCTGTTTATCAAAAGACACAGAGAAGAAGAAATCTTTTTTCTGATCTTTAAAAGTAAAATAATAATAGTAATAAAGTCCACAGAAAAAAAAGCATGTCATCCGAAAATTACAGTTAATGATGAAGAAATGTAAAATGTCACATGTACCAGCCAGGCGGCCTTTCTCAGGCTCAAAACTCCCTGTACACCAGCCAGGCGGCCTACCTCAGGCTCAAAACTCCCTGTACACCAGCCAGGCGGCCTTCCTTAGGCTCAAAACTTCCCTGTACACCAGCCAGGCGGCCTTCCTCAGGCTCAAACCGGCTCCCATACAAGCACATTATAACACAACGCGACACGGTCTGCTACACAAATCATTCGCAGCTGAGCTTTGAACGCCTGGTACCCGGCTCATGAACCGCGTTCGCAAGCCTTTAGCCACGTAGCCAGCATTCATCTCATAACATGACCAGAAGTGTTTGAATCTCTATGTCTAATTTCACTAATCAGTTTACGATTTTCATTTGTTTCTTGTAGGGCTTAGTCATTGGTTTTTCTGTCTGTCCATCGTATTCTTTGCATTTTCCACTGACACCACATTTCCACAGCCATCAGATGTTTTTCAGGTTGTCAGCTCATTGTCCACGCTTCACATCCATACAAAAGTACAGGTTCTGTATAGCACCTCAACACTCAAAACAGTATGTTTTTCATCTTGCAAAAAACTACCCTTGCCATGGTGATTCTTGTTCTAATCTCTTCAAGGCATCTCCCATAAAATGTTATGACTGTTCCGAGATAATTGTAATGACTCACTTGTTTAAGAATGTTCCCATTTACTACACCACAAGGTACTATATGCAGTAATGGCAGTTTTTAACAGGATTAAGAGCCTATGACACAACACCAGCCTAACAATTAAAACAAACATTTTGAGAACATAAATCTTTCCTGTGATTATTCATGAACTGTCTGACACTCATTTATCATCAGCATCATGTTTTCTGCCACCTGGTGGAGAGTTCATGTGTCTTGTAATGTCTGAGTCCTTGGTGATCTGGAACAGTTGCGCTGATGATTTTTCTCACTAGTGAAGAGAATCAGAAATATTAAACTTAAATGTTACAGATAAATTCATATAAAAACCCAAGGTCAAGATCTTTCTCCTCGCCTCTTTCCTTTTCTGCCCAACCCCTTCTTTCACACACAGACACACATACACACACTCTTGAGCTCACAAGTGCATATAGTATTGTAAAGTATTAAAAAGGAAGTTTAACCTTGTCAAAATAAAATTAGAAAAAAAAAAAGAACTAAATACAAAAACCATTTAAATAGCCTCAGGAAATTTCTTTCCTGTTTGCCAGTAAGTGACTTAATCCTCCTGTTAAATGGACAGTGCCTCAAACGAAAGAATTGCTGCACTGTTTGCTTGGTCTGTTATTTCTATTAATGCTTACTGCATTCTGTGTTTGATATTATCAGAGTACTGTTGTAATTGACTTTGCAGACTGAATTTTAAGCATGGGAGTTAAACTGAATTGTCCTCCAGGGAACAGTCATTGATAAAACTGATATGGAGCTTATTGTGCTTTGACGTTGCCATTTCCATGTTAACACTTCCATCATTTCCTGTAGTTCTTTGTCCACATTATACCATCAGGAATGTGTCATCAGCTGAACTGATTAAGTGTCATCAGCTTAACTGATTAAGTGTCATGGCATGATTAATTGTCTTAAATGACTTCCCTTATCAGCTATGTTCTTATATATTGCTAATGTGTTGTCATTGCGTTATAATACAACATTTCTGCTACCATATCAAGCACACCACATCATCCATGATGTGCTACAATACCGCAAAGTGTCTGCAAGATGGGTGCCACGGCAGCTTACTCCAGAATTGAAATGACGACGCATTGATGCTTGTCAAGAACTTTGAAGCAGAAGGTGATGGTTGCCTAGCAAGAATTGTTACTGGAGATGAAGCCTGGGTTCACTAACATGAGTGGGACACAAATAGAGAGCGGACAAGGAATGACACCATCCGTTCTCACTGAAAGCAAAGAAGCCACCTGCAGGGAAGGTTATGCTGACTCTCTTTTAGGATGAACGAAGTGTTATTTTAGAGTACTGCATGCGAAGAGGGAAAACTGTCACCAGTCATACGTATACAAATCTTCTCAGGAATGATCTTCGACCCGCAATCAAATCTAAATAACGTGGACTTCTGTCTAAAGGTGTCCTTTTGCAACATGACAATGGTCGACCTCATACTGCTCGCGCAACAGTTGAAACCATCAAAGACCTCCACTTTCAGTATCTACCACATCCCCCGTACTCGCCAGACCTAGCTCGAAGTGATTTCCACCTGTTTGGACAACTCAAAGAGTCATTGGGAGGAAAGACTTTTTGGTCCGATGAAAAGGTACAGCAGGTGGTGTATGAATCGTTACACATGCGACCAAGAGAATTTTTTTCTACAGGAATACAAGCACTTTATCGGTGCTAGAGGACTTGCAGTGGTGACTACATCGAAAAATGATACAATTGTTCTGAACTCTTTCAGAATATATTCACACCAAAAAACATGTAAGGTTTTCATTTGAAGCCCCCTCGTACATCAATTCTGCTTCTCCCACATATCACTGGTATTCAGTAAGCATGATCACAGTACTTACAAGTAACCTGTGCTGCTGAGTGATAGCACAGAGGTACATAAACATACTTGTTGAAACACAATACTTTCAAGCAGATAATACTACTATCTTCTGCCTGCTTGCAGCTTAACATTTGTTACACAATTGTTACACTAACACACTTCAACTATTCACATCTGCTACTCAAGTACTCAATAATTATGCCCCGCCATGCTTATAGTTTTATTCCTGTCTGTGGCATGTATTTTTCTTCACGTGAATTGTCTCACTAGAGCTAAGTCATTCATGATCTTTTTTTCTCTCAGCTTCGCTTAATGGTTCGTAACCTCTTTTTGTGTATCTGTCTTTTCCCTCATTACTTGTTGACATTGTCACAAACATCATCATCATCTCAGATAGATCAGATAGATAACACTTGACAAATTGCATGCTCTTTAACAAAAACTGAGGGAGAGTCGGCTGGCCAGTTAGGATACCAGTCCCTCATGAGACCTGTGTTGTAATCCCGGTAGGACACAGGATTTGTATTAGGATACCAGTCCCTCATGAGACCTGTGTTGTAATCCCGGGTAGGACACAGGATTTGTATCTGTCAGTGGTGAATTAATAATTGTAGCCAGTACACCATATGGCAACTGTTCTAGAGCAAATGAGCTTTTATCATCAGCCCTTCTATAATCCTGCAACACCAACAGTCATTTGTGTGGGCCAATCAGGGAAGTAAAGAATAGCAACACTATAACCTACCATGGTTGTTGTATAACAAGCAGCTAGCAGGGTTTGCCTGAGACTGGCTACCTTAACCAACAGGATTAGCTGCAAAATCCAATCATGAGCAAGTCCACCAAAGACTGGGTGTGAGTTGCTTGAGAAATCCAATCATGAGCAAGTCCACCAAAGACGGTGTGAGTTGCTTGAGAAATCCAGTCATGAGCAAGTCCACCAAGGACTGGGTGTGAGTTGCTTGAGAAATCCAATCATGAGCAGGTCCACCAAGGACTGGGTGTGAGTTACTTGAGAAATCCAATCATGAGCAAGTCCACCAAGGACTGGGTGTGAGTTGCTTGAGAAATCCAATCATGAGCAGGTCCACCAAGGACTGGGTGTGAGTTACTTGAGGGCTTATGCTCTGATAGGGGGATGAAAGGCAGCAGCAGCAGAACACCAGCAGTGGTACAAATGTTGCAGAGGTAGTTTAAAATAACAACTTGCTTGTGCTGTCTGTGTTTCCTGGTGTCTGTATATTTCACATTGCCAGTACAAGTGGCTCACTTTAGTTTAGGTGTGATCATTGACCTTCTCATTGTTCCAGCAGAATGTGGGAACATATAATGACAAGAGAGGCTTTGGAAAACATAGTGACAACTGGAAAAATCAGTGGGAGCAGAAGCAGACAGAGAAATTATCCTGGGTGGACTGAGACAGGGCCATGAAGGGATATCATCAGCAAAGTTGATCCAGAACACTAAAGGACAAGATTTGTGGAGAGACATGAATGCCTATGTCAGCTGGGATGGCACATGATGAAGATGATGACAAAACTAATTTGGCTTCACCAGCAAGCAGAAACAAAGGAAACTAAGAAGAGAACAGCTGCTAACATAACACTGCATCCGGTTATAAAAGTGTCTGCGCAAAAATAACAATAAATTGAAAACAGACATAATAACATGAATTAACTGTTTCAAGCTTATGGCCCTTACACCCAATGTGAAACATATATTTCTTTGTGTGCTTCATGTAGCCTTTGACTCCCCAGACAACCAACAACAGGTTTTTTTCCATCTCTTCTGGTCTAGTCTTGACCTGTCGACTTGCGACACTTTGCCAATAGCAGTGCTGCTGTCATCATAGTCTTTGAATAAATGTGACACACAGGCTCCTCTACTGCTTCAAGGTAGAGACATGGAGGTTGGGAAAACAAACAAACTAGAACATTTAACTAATGTGATTAGCTGGTGAGGTGGCGAACATAAAAAAATACACTGACTAATATGTTTGTGTGTGTGTTCATTGCTATTTCACAGTTTTACTGCCATTAATCCTATCACAGTTTTAATTACTGTATCATCTTGGCAATTAGTTATAGTGTATTTTTATATGCAGCATGTCATGACAAACTTCACAACTAGACTAAATGTATTTACAACCGTTCATGAGGCACTAAAGTAGAAATGAGAGCTGATGGATTTTACTCTAATATAAGTTGTAAGTAACATAAAAACATTTTTAGAATCAGTGTTTAATCCGTATTGCGAAAGAAATATTGTAACAGTTTGGTAGTTTCTTAAATACAACATAAAGTAAAATACAATGGTACCTTGGGTTACGAACGACTCGGGTCACGAACAATTCAGATTATGAACAACAACTTCGAAAATTTTATGCCTCGGGTAACGAAGAGTGTCTCGGGTTACGAACGAAGGCGAGAGAGAGAGAGCAAGGTGTAACGTTGGAGACAAACGATCGCGTACAGTACAAACAGTACTACAGATGAGCTTGTGGATCTTCAGAATGAACAGCTAAAGACATTAAAGGATGAGCAGTCGTCCGATGATGAGGAGTCAGTGACTGTTTCAAGTTTTCAACTGCCAGGATTAAAGAAATTTGCAGCAAGTGGGCAGACATCGAAGACTTCATTGTGAACCATCATTCAAACAAACTTGTTGCTAACAGGGCAGTAAACCCGATGAATTATAACACGATGGCCCACTTCAGAAAGATTCTCGAGCAAAGGAAGCGACAAATTTCCCTTCATAGTTTCTTGGTGCAGAAAGATTCCCAGTCGACTGCCAAGAAACAGCAACAAGATACTCCTGAAACTAATGATTCAGAATAACAAAGAAAGTGACATATTTTGCATGATCGTTTTCTTTGTTATAAAGATAGACTAAATCTTTTTTAATTTTACATTTAATTCATTTGGTTGTTTCCTTTCTCTTTGTTTAATACGTGAAGTACACATATTCTTTGCGTTTTGTCAGGTAAACAACCGGATGTTAATAAAAAAAGAATGATTCTTTCATCTTGAAACAGATTGTCTTTATTTAATTGATTTCAGTGTTTTGGGTTACGAACGTTTCAGGTTACGTACCGAGTTCTGGAACGAATTAAGTTCGTAACCCGAGGTACCACTGTATTCTAATACCTGAATACTGCCTTGCAATGGCTTGAGCAAGCCCAGCATGCATCAGCAATGGTATTACATCCTGTAAGGATATTTTTGTAGCTCATAGCTGAACTATGAACTGTGCATGTTGGCTGTTAATGTTAATTTCATGGTAAGAAGAAGAGCTATATTAAGAGAACAATTGTAGATTTAGAACTTAAAATGTCATGAAATAATGTCAAAACTTTTGTTTGTTTGTTTCAGAGTCAGAGAGAGAATAGATTGACAGCAGTGGTTGAAATTACTACTCTGGAATTAACCATTAATTTATAAAATGTTCAGTTTTATTAAAAAAGATAAAGAAAAGGACAAAGACAAGAAGGAAAAGCAAGACAAAAAGAAAAAGGAGAAAGATGAAAAACAAGACAAGAAGCAGGTGGAGAAGAAAGAAAGGCAGAATATGACCCCAGAAGAAATCACCAGGATTGAGGAGATGAAAGGTATGTTAAGGAAATTCAGTGACAGGGATAAGAAACGAAGCTCACAGAAATCTGCTGACCACTCGAGCCCAGGAGAGAGTGAAGATGCCATGGACAGCGCTTCATCATCACACTCTAGTCCAGTCAAAGAGACTAGACATCTGACCAAGCCTCAGCCGTTGCCCAGGCAACAGCTACTTACAGCTAATTCTAGAAAAGATCCGCCTGCAGTTATGCCGAAGCCCAAAGTAAAAAGTATTCTTAAAGGAAAGGGAGATGCCGGTCATAGTTTGTCTACCTCAGTCAACTTGGATGATACAAAACTGCTGCAAGAGAACACAAAGCGCAATGAGGATATGTTTGTGCAGCAGTCGTCTTCTTCAAACTTGGCTGTATCACCATCACCACCACCACAGGTGGCAGCACCGTCTTCCCAGGCTACACCATCCACCCCAGTTGAGGAGGAAGATAGCAAGCCTAAGCCTTTTGAATCCAAGCTGAAACTGCCACCCATCACACGACCCAAACCACCAAGGATTAGAGAAGTTGAAGTGCAGCGGATGCAGTCTGGAGGTTTTGGCTTTAGCCTGCGAAAAGGGTTGATTACCTGAACCTGGAGGTGGAACACCTCAAGTGGTCACATTTGCTGAGCCAGGGAGTGGATCAAGTAGCATACAAACTGGGCTTCTACCTGGAGACAAGTTAATTGAAGTGAGTTTGTTGTTGGTTGTTGTTTAATACATTTATAGATTGTCCGTGTGTTAATAGTAGATTACAAAAGCACTCTGGTTCTTCTTCCATTATATTGTTTATTTCATTGACGAGATAGGAAAGACTGAATAGGGTAGAGTTTATCCTATGCATCATCATGTAGCAGGTTTTTGCAGAATGTTTCTCTCATGATGACCCACCAAAAATATTCTGGATCCTTTAGTTCCCCTGCCACAGGTATTTTCATTCCCAAGGTGTTTTAAATGTCCTGTGTCCATCTTCATGCTGGTTGACCCCAGCCTCATCTTCTAGATTCATGACTTTAACCCCTGTTCTTTCCCAGCCACTGTCATATTTAATATGATCAAAGTAGTTCAGTTTCCTAGACATGATGCAGTTTATGAGCCAGTTTTCTTTGATGGTCAGATCTTTTAGAATGTTAGTATGGATCTTCTTCTTTGTCCACATAATCTAAGAAGTTGTCTGTAACATTTAGGATCAAAAGTCCTAATTTTCTTCTTTATTGACTATAACCAAAGAAGAAAGCTCAACAAGAATTCGTCTAGAAGGGCACCCCCTGTATCAAGTGGAGAGCTTCAAGTACCTAGGAAGTATAATATCATCAAATGGCAAATCAGTAGACGATTTCGAAAATAGATGCAATAAGGCAAACCAACTCATTGGACAAATGTCACCAACACTAAAAAGAACAAACATGTATTAATAATTATTAAGTAAGCACTTTACAACACAACCTTCCTACCAACTCTACGCTACCAATGCCAAACGTGGACAGTGACAGAACAAGAGAAGAAAACTCATAACAGAAATGAGATTCCTGAGAAGAATACTCAGTGTATCAAGAAGAGAGAAAATCAGAAATGAAGAAATCAGGACTAAAGTGGGGGTTATAGCAGCACTAGATTTCATCAGAAAACAGCAAGCAAAATGGTTTGGCCATATGACTAGATTACCAACTAACAGTATACCACAACAAGCAATGATTTACAGACCAAATGGAAGCAGAGGAAGAGGCCAGCCACTTAAACGATGGACAGAGGGAATTACAGAGTCCCTGGGAATCTCGATACATGAAGCCCATGAATGGGCACTCTCCCGCTGTGTATACTTCACCTCGACACCGCAAAGTACCAGGGAACCAGATGAGATGAGATTGACTTCAAAATGGTCCATGATTGACAGTCCACAAGTTACCACAGGAAAGATGCATGTTCTGACAGATGTTACTCTAATTGGTTTGCTGGTGTTGTCCCACAGGTGTTGAAGACTGTGTAATGTGTGCATTACTGGGCCAGTCTACGTTTCACTTCTTGCGAACAGTCCCTTATGTTGTTGATTGAGCCAAGGTGTCCAAACCCTATACAGATATATTGTGTTTATAGTGTTGTGTCTATATTTTCTACATGGACCTCAGACTATGTCAGATCTTCCTCCTCTTCCATTCCAATTTTGCTTTTATACCTTACAGCATGTGGTTAGGAAGTGTTGTCTCAACGTGGTCTTTGTGTGGATCCATAGACATAATACCAAAGCTTTCTCTAAAAGTAAAAATGAAAGCACTCTTTACCACAGCTTGAAGTGTGTTGGGCATATGGTGCTAGCCTCATATTTGTATAGATCAATCAGCACTTGATGGGTGATGTGGTTAACATAACATTAGCTGCCTTTACTTCCCATGGTATTTTCTGGTGCTGTTGTCACGCCCAGATCAGTTTTTAATAATCTGCTTTAATAGTGATCCAAACACTTTACCTCCGGGTGACAATCAAATGTGCTGGTCATTGTGCTTCTGCATCTCCCCAAAGTTTCCTGTAATTGGTAAAATTGCTTATTGTATGAAGTAAAGTTATTTTTTGTTTGTTTGCTGTGTCTGTTGTATAGTTTATGTTTATTCACCAGATTGTGCATTAGTTTTCACTGCAGTAGAATTCTTAGCCATATAATAATATATATTATTATATTATTATTATATATATAATATAAATTTGTAGCCATATATGCAGCTATTCAAACTTGAATGAAATATGCTTATTTATTTATGTTTTCAGATAAACGGACAGAATGTGGAAAACATGTCCAGGGAGGAGATAGTTGAAATCATCAAGAATTCTTCAGACAAAATGATCTTGAAGGTTCAACCCATTCAGGAGCTGATAGAGCTGAGTGTGCGACCAAACCGTGATGGTACAACCACAGATATACAAGAGGATGCGGCCAAGAGTGGCACGTTGAGGAGGAGTGGCAGCTTGCGGTACAAGCAGGGGGTAAGTTTCATTCCTTTCTTGAAACATGTTGGTCTTGTTAATTTTCTCATGGAAAGAAAGAAGTGTGATGAGTCGGTATTTACAACTGAAAGACTACCTATGGCTCTGTCTGTTTGTTCTCTGTTATTATACACTTTTTTCTGTATTGTTCTGTTTTATTCTCCCAGACTGGTTTGTTTTATTACATTCTTTTCCCTAGACTGTTCTGTTTTATTATATGCTTTCTCCCAGACCGTCCTGTGGTTTTTATGTACTTTTTCCCAGACTGTAGTGTTTTATTATATGCTTTTTCCCAGACTTTCCTGCATTTTTATGCACTTTCTTACAGACTGTTATATGTTTTTATACACTTTAACACTGTTTTACTATACACTTTCTTCCAGACTGTTCAGTTTTATTATTTCATCCATTCCTCAGTAATCAGAAGAGTTGCATGCACACTCAACAATTAAATTTACAGTTGTGCAGGTTGAGGTTTCAACTCTTTGTGTGAAACTATGGAATCAAATAAAACACACATTGTTTGAGTTATATACTGGTAAAAAGACAGTTTCAGTGTCATCAGTGTTAAGCATATGTGGTGCTAGGCCCATGTATTCATGACCTAATGACACTCAAGGTGTCATATGCTAAATATCACACTAACTGCCTTACCGTTAAACAACTTTTCTTGAGGCAATTCTATAAGACCCTAAAGTTGTGTGATGTTGAAAAAAGCCTACATCAATGGGGAATTTGAGCACAGTAGGCAAGTGCAGTAACCAACGTAATACCAGCCAGCACTAATATTGTATGCTTTAGCATGTACGGTTATGTTTTCTTTCAGTAGTTATATTTCAGCTCTCTTGAGCACTACACATGAGAATCTACATTTGTAGATGTCAATTCATACATTTTAACTGATTCAGTGCCAAAAAATAATATATCGGCAAATGTGAATTACCAATTGGACAGAACAATGATATATATGTACTAGGGTAATTGTTCCGGTCTCCACGGTGAAGGTGTTATGGAAGCGATTCTTAATCCCATATACCCACATTTGAAACACAGCTGCACATAATTTGGCAGCAGACCGCGTTGCGTTGGTTTCGCATTGGATCCGGTGCCGGTCATTCAGAAAGCAATGGCAAACTATTGAACGTAAAGTTACCAAGAGATCACAACGGCAGAAATGCTGGTGTTGACTGCGATGTCATATAAAGGATATGCAAAAAAAAAAGTTCTGTGTTGTTTGTTTCATTTCATGGCATCTTAGGCAATTTTAATATTACGTGAATGGAAATTTACATCATGATACTTATTTGATTGTGTACCATCTTTGGTGCAAACCTACTTTTTTGTTTGGCACTGAAGAACCCCCGCGCCCCCTGCCATACACTGCAAGGTACTATATTAGCAGTAAATGACAGTCTGTCTTTGCATTATGGTTATCCAGAACTGCAGTATCATGTTTGGATGTGTGTTGGTGTGTGGGTGGTTGTTTTTTTTTTTTTAAAAAGATAATTACTTTAGGCAGCTTGAATACTTCCTTGTGATGCTGAGCTAATAAACACAAGCAAGTCAGCACAGGAACACTGCAGATAATTGAGCATGTTTGTTCAGTGTGTCACATACTTACCTCCCCCTGGCATCCCCCAGAGATGAATTAACCCTGTCAAACTGAAGCCCACATCCACAGGCTGGAAAGTCGCTCAGTGGGGAGAGTCAGTGGTAGCCCGTGATGGCTTAATTTGTCTTGCCACTCATCATCCTCATCATGATGACATACATTTAACATGGCAACTACATTTACTCATCATTTCTAGGCAGGAAAACAGCTGGGTTGAAATTTTTAAAAAATATTGTAGGTATCTTGTACAGTGATGAAATGAATATCCTGTCTATTTCAAGAAAAAAAAAAACAATTTGACAGTGAACTATTGTCAAGGGGGAGAAGTCCCAATAATTGTGGTGACACAACATATCTCTGGTGCAGTGAAATTTAGAAATGATTAACAGGACACATTTTGGAGAAGGATGTGAATGCTTTGCTTACTTACTTCCCGTACCAGCTTGTATGGCACATAAAGAAGACAATCAGTTCTGATATTTTGTTTTAAAAAAAACGATAAGAGGCTGAAAGCTTTTTTTTTTTTTTTTTTTAAATAGGGGAAGTCAATAAATAAGTCACAAATGGCTCTAGAAAAATAACTAAATATGATAACAACTTGAAACCAGTTTATTTTTATACATACATTGTCCCTTTATTTCTCAACATAATTTCCACCAACATTGATGCACTTATCCCATCGTTTTATCGGTCCTCCCAAACTGCCTGCTTAGAACTGCATGCTCTGTTTTCTAAACCACATTTTCACTTCACATTCTACTTTGTCGTCATTCACGAAATGTCTCTCACCAAGGTGGGTTTTCAGTGGACCAAAAAGGTGGAAATCGCTAAGGGCTAAGTCGGGGCTATAAGGTGGATGTTCCAGAACGTCCCACCTTAGTTGGTTAATTTTCTCTTGAGTTAATCAAGCCGTATGTAGTCTGGCATTGTCATGAAGACGCAACACTCCTCTGGTCAGCAGTCAAAATTTCAATCGATTATGCTGTATGCTGAACCATGTGAGCACCCTATTGCAGATGCTACAGAGTGTATCATTACTCGCCTGTCATGTCTAATCATCTTCTCCACCCGCTGCACGGATGCTTCTGTTGCAATCTCAACAGGACGACCAGATCGGATTTCATCAACAATTTTAGACCGTCCTTTAGAAAAGTTTTCTACCCAGCTATGCACCGCTTTACAGGACAAACATTTGTCAGCATAAACAGGAAGCATTTCCTTATGAATGTCCTTTGCAGGCAGTCCTTTTGCCCACAAAAAATGCACAACAGCACATTGCTCTTTGGTTGTACACGCCGTAAGTACAGTCGCCATTTTGTTTATGCGCTGCGCATGCGCATGAGACACCTAGCGCCACCTGACGAACGGGAATATAAAGTTTGATGTTGCTGTCACCTAATGACACCTGTAGAAAACACCAACTACATTTACCTGCCATTCCACAGAACGGTGTGACTTACTTATTGACTCGCCCTCGTACCTTATCAAATGTAGACACCCTCTTAATCGTGGGAAATGCTTCCACTAGGACAAGAGACAGTGAGGAATCATGACAAGCATACCATAGGCACCACTTACTGCATTGAATTTGAAAACACTCCGCTGAAGTAGTTCTAGCGTCTTGTGAGGATGAAGTCCTGTCAAGTGACATTTTGTGCCTGCGACCAAAGAAGCTGTAGCCATAGAGCTAGAGGGAGACAACTAATTTATCACTAACGGATCGTACTTTATAGAGTTGTTTATAGAGTTGGTCAATGACAACATTAATATTAAAGAAACTGTAACAGATCATAGCATGAATGTATGGTAGGACTGAATGGGTGTATCAAACCACAGCATTAATGTATGGTATAACAGTGAATGGGTGTATCAAACGACAGCATTAATGTATGGTATAACAGTGAATGGGTGTATCAAATGACAGTGTTAATGTACAGTATAACAGTGAATGTATGTATCAAACCACAGCATTAATGTATAGTAAAACAGAGAAGTCAGGTCGGTCTCCCTGGCCTAGGAATTAACGTCTTTCTCCATAATCTCGTATATTCTCGTGAGTAACATAATTGCGTGAGAATTGGTAGCGGTTCTCGCTGCATTGGTAACTTACTGGGTATGTGAGCCGGTCGCTCAGAAAGCAGTGGAAAACTACTGAGTGTAATCTTGCCTAGTACATCAACAGCAGCTGAAAAAATGCTGATGTTGACTGCAACATCCTGTAAGGGATATGGAAAAAAAAAAACGGTGAATGGATGAATCAAACCACAGCATTAACGTATTATAGAACTAAATGGGGTAAGAAACCATGGCATCATTATACAGGGGAACGGTGAATAAATGTAACAACCACAACGTTAAAGTACGATGAATTGATGAATGGATGTAACAATACATTCTTTGATTCGTTGTAGATTAACATGGATTATTACATTTATTTACTGTTCCATTGTAACATGATGCCATGTGTGTTAACTCATTCATTTATCAATCGGCTCTCTGACGAAGAGGTTAATGGACGCAGTTCGTAATCCCACAAACCGTGTTCGAAACACAGCTGCCAGTGATCTGGCAGCAGACCGCCATGCGTTGGTTTTCATACAATGGCGTGAGTGTTGATTGTTCAGAAAGCAGTGGCAAATTACTGAATGTAAACTTGCCAGGAAATCACAAACAGCCAAAAAAATGCTGTGGTTGACTATAAAGGATATGCAACTAACTTGTTTAACTGGCAAGTTAATGTTGTCATGTTACTGTTAGTGGCACCTGGCCGTCCTGACAGGCAATAGCTTGTTACATTGTGCTTCAAAACAGGCATAACTACAACCCATGGGGGGGGGGGATCAGGGATGATGTCATACCTCTCCATAGCACATTATCATGTACCAACTCCATAAAGACCAGTGTTAGGCCTTCCTGGGTAATCTATTACCTTGTCCTTCTGTTGTAAGTATTTATTACCTGTGACACGGACTGTTGTACAAAACTGATACTGCACATCTGAGACTGGGGTGTGTGCTTTGACCTTTTGTTACTGAATGTATGTGGACATGGTTGGTGCTGTATGGTGTAGGGCTCTGTTAGTGTGTCTGTGGTCTCACAGAAAATTGCTGGTTTCATATATGGCCAGTAAGGAAGTTTGACTAATCTTAGATTACGACAGTAGGGCATTGTGATTCCTTCGCGTTGAATTAACTATTTAGTCCGTTTATGTTGGGTTCATAAAGAAACGGTGGTTGAATATTAAAACACGATGTATATACTTAGAAATATGTAAACTTAGAAGATGGGGATGTAGACATTTTTCATTGAAACTTCCTATGGCTGGGTGGAATGTCTATTAGATCAGAAATATTACATGATGTAGATTGTATTACATTTTATGTGACTCTGCTGGGTAGATTATGTTGAGTTTTCAGTGTCACATGTCGCTGCAGCTTGACATGGTTGTCGTATATTCCGAGTTGTAATTACATAACTAGCTGGACTCCCTGGCCTAGAGGTTTGCGACTTTCTCCGTACACATGTAGACATTTTTCATTGAAACTTCCTATGGCTGGGTGGAATGTCTATTAGATCAGAAATATTACATGATGTAGATTGTATTACATTTTCTGTGACTCTGCTGGGTAGATTATGTTGAGTTTTCAGTGTCACATGTCGCTGCAGCTTGACATGGTTGTCGTATATTCCGAGTTGTAATTACATAACTAGCTGGTCTCCCTGGCCTAGAGGTTTGCGACTTTCTCCGTAATCCCGTTTATCCACGTGAGCAAATGCAGCTGCGCAAGAATCAGTAGAGGTTCTCGCCGCGCCTGTTACTGGACATGTGAGCCGGCCGTTCAGAAAGCAATGGCAAACTACTGAGCGTAATCTTGCCAAGAAATCAACAACAGCAGTAAAATGCTGGTGTTGACAGCGATGTCCTGTAATAGGATATGCAAAAGAAAGAAAAATTACATACTGGCCAATGTTTTGCTGGTTGTGTATTCATTGGCCACTTTATCTCATTTCCTTTGCTGATTCAGATTCAAGACTGATTGTGCTTCATCAAGTTGTAAGTCTATTGGCTACCTATCATCACAAGCTGATTTTGCTTGTGTGTTTATTGTTTAACCTGAGCTTGATTAACAGATATTTCTGAGACCTATTATCATGTGGCAAGACATTTGAAAAATGTCACTCTCATCACACCTTGCTGGTAAGTATTGTGTATATAATATAGTTGGTCAAGCCAACGAAGGTACAGACCTCGCATGGAAAAAGTCGGATGCGGATAAAGGTAAGGCCCTTCTTGCACGCTACATAGGACAGACTGACCAGAAAGACGAGCCCGCCAGACAGAGGACCACAACAACACTCTCTCAGTTGTGCGAGGGGGTCGGGACAGACGAAGAATGGACAATCACAGTTGACATATTGCGTGCGATGCTCAAGAAATCACCTAACACCGCCCCAGGCCCAGACGGCATCCGATATGGTGACCTAATGGTGATATCAGATGATGACATGGAAGAACTGGCCAGAGAATTCAACACCAGTATCCAGAGGGGTCAGGTCAAAGAAGAATGGCTACACAGCTACTTGCTGCCGCTGCCAAAACCGAACAAAGACCACTCCAAGATAAGCGGCTACAGAATCATTACGATGCAGAATACTGTTGGCAAGCTACTGGAGAAAATTGTAGCACACAGACTTGCTTGGGACTTGGAACAGCTCGGCTGCTTCCCGCCCACACTTGGAGGATACAGACGCAACAAAGAGTCATGGCTGAATGCTGCGGTCTTTGCTCAAGATGTTTACGAAGGATTTCAGGTCAGAGAAGAGACATGTGCGGCCGCCATAGACTTAGAGGACACATATAACAGAGTATCTTTCGAGCACTTGATGCAAACCCTCCTCAGACTGAAAGTGCACCCTCACCTTGTACGATGGATAGCTGCAGTTCTACTCCAAAGGAAGGTGGTGCTAAGATGCGGGAGTTGGTCTTCTGAGCCGATAACGATATGTCCAGGATTGCCGCAAGGTTCACCACTGTCACCAGTATTATTCAACGTGTATACGGTGCCGATCACTGAACAACAGTTGGATGGGAGGGGTAGGACTCTATCATTCGTTGACGACATCCTCGTGTATCGACAGGGTCGAGATAGACAGGCGGTTGCCAACTATATGCAGGGTGAACTAGATCGGATTTCCTCATGGTGTGCTGATGCCGATGCCCTTGTCAACCCTGCAAAGGCAACGGTTACATGGTTCTCACTAAACAACCATATTGTGAAAACAGACCTGCCGGCAGTAAGAATGGATGGGAGCATTCTGAGTAGAACCCAGTCAATGACATATCTTGGCGTGAGGCTTGATCGTAGCCTGTCCTTCAGAGATCATGTCGATTATGTCATAACGAAGGCTCGAAAAGGTTTGGCAGCAATGAGAGTCATGGCGACTGCCAATATCGAGCAAAGACTGCTATTACTTCTGTTCCAAGAACTTGTGCTTTCACGCATCGAGTATGCCCTGGCCATCCTCACTGTCAGCCCTACACAGATTGGAAGACTTGAAAAGGTACAAAACGAAGCCATGCGCATCATTTTGGGCTGCACGAGAGACACCAGCTGTGTAGCAATGAGATACCTCCTTGACTTCCCGACAATGGAACACAGGATCAAGATCTGGAGAGCTCGTGCATACTTAAAAATAAGTGCAGATGAGCAGCACCCTCTGCATGACGCTGTATTCAGAGAAAAGGGTGACAGGCTAAAGAGGGGCAAATCATGGATGGGTCGGGCGGAAGATGTCGTCAGACAGGTCTGCAGTCTTACCAGTATCAACCCCGGCAAGGAATGGGTGCCGGTGCCTCCAGCTTTTAAGTGTACCTTCTCCTGCATTATCACACTCGACAGACGGTGCAGAGATCAGAACCCTGCCGCTGTCAATGCAGAGGTTAACGCGCTCATCTATGATCACTCAGATAGCCCCGAAGTGCTCATCTATACAGATGGATCTGTTGTAAAGCAGCAGAGAAGTGCGTGGGCATTTACATTTTTCACCTTCATCTTCGTCCCGGGACATGCGGGAGTCGAGGGAAATGAACGAGCTGATAAATTGGCTGGCTCTGCACCCCCTGTAGATGGCCAGCCCATGGATCGTGCGGATGTTATTAACGCCCTTAAAGATATGGCGAGAACAGAGGATTTTGACGCCAGTGATTCCACATCGCTTTCCAGGATGTAAGACCTGGGAGTAAAAATCGGCACAGCCAGACGCGAGTTGTACATCGGGAAAACAAAGCGCCTCGTCAACCAACACAGAACTGGCACTATTAGCCACCGGACGCTGATGCATATGCTGGGGGGAGGATCTGAGCACCTATGGACATGTCCGGAGTGCAACGAAGATACCCCAACTGATAACTAACTAACTAACTAACTAAGCCAATGAAGGTAGCAGTGACATGGTTCTCTTTGAATAACCATATTGTTAACACTCCAACGCCAACTGTAAATCTGTGCTCTGAGATTATGGAAAGAACACAGGCAATGAAATACCTGGTGATACGATTTGATCAAAGTCTTGCTGATACTGAGCACATAGACCAGGTGATAACAAAGACCAAGCGGGGCTTGGCTGCAGCGATGGTGATGGCAGCGGAAAACTGTGAGCAGCGCCATCTATGTTTTCTATACGAGTGTCTGGTCATTTCTGTGTTTGAGTATGTGATGGCGATGCTGACGCTCAGCCATAAGCTGATGACAAGGATACAGAACAAAGCTTTGGGTATTATACAAGAGATACAGCATGCAGGGTGATGCGCTATCTTGATTTTCCAACCATGGGGGACAGAATACAAATCCCCCGGGAAGGTTAACCCGGTCAACAAATGCCCGCAGAAGTCGGATGTGTCGGCCTAACGGCGCAAGAACGCAGCTCTGCTGTAAACAGGCACAACGCAATCAGGTCCGGGAAAAAAACTCCGGATGAACGAAGAAGAAGAAGAAGAAGAATACAAATCTGCCGAGCACTTGCTTACCATAGAGTCAATGCAAACACTCAACAGTGCATGGTGAACTTAAGAAGGTAAAGGACAGCAGGTTAAAAAGAGGAAAGTCGTGGAGGGGTCAGGCCGGAGAAATTCTTCAACATATGTGTTCACTTGAGGACTTAGAACTTGGCAAGGATGATCTACGATAATTCTTTAGAGGGTGATGCTGTCATTTACATAGATGGGTCTGTCGTTCGACGGGTGAGAAGTTATGGGCCTTTATGGCTCAGGCTGGAGGGAGAATTGTGAAGGAAGATTCTGGTGCTTTTGCCTTGACCACAAGTAGTCTGACTGTGGAAGTCATGGCAGTAAGTAAACCAATAACATGGCTCGAGACACAGACCTTCACTGGCATGCTTCCTTAGTGACTCAATGATTATGCTCAGGAAGATAGAGATGGTTTGGGTTCGAAGAAAGTGGTTGTTGTCTCTGGGGCGGTCTCTGCTGGCAAAGATTAGTTTCATTTTCGTGCCAGGGCATGCTGGTGTACAAGAAAAAGAGCAGGCTGACAGGCTTACTGGTAAGGCCACTGTGGAGGGCGGACGAGCCATGGACCAGGCTGATATACTGAATGCTCAACGAGAAGTAAGACTTTTGCGAGAACCAAGTGATGACTGTGATTCTACAACCATGGTCAGGCTGCGAGAACAGCAAGTTAAAAGAGGTGTGGCCAAACAAGAACACTACGCAGGAAGCCAAAGAAGATTGATAAACCAACACAGAACTGGTGTCGTTAACCACTACACGCTGCGGGATTTACTGAGAAGGGGATCCAAGCACTTATGGACTGATTGGTTCGATGTGCAATGAGCATGATCTGTCGACTAACTAACTAATAGTAAATGAGTCTTGGAGCGAATTGGGTGTATAGTGCCAGCCCCATAATTGTATAGAAGGATGGGCACTCGATGGGTGATGTGATCAGTGTCGACTTTCCTTCCCCGGAAGTTTTCTAGTTCCCATTTTAGGCAGGGTTGAGCTGGGAACCCAGGTCAATGACAAGAAATACTTGCCTCGAAGGGGATTCAAACACATGACCGCCGGGCGCTCACCCAGACATGCTAGTCCCAGCGCGACCACAGCTCCCTGTTTTGTAAGGGCCCGTGAATATTTCCACTGAAACTGTACATACCAGGACATGTCTTGGGGGAGTGAAGGCGGCTGGCCTTGACCACATCACCCCTGCTGTGCCCATTGGTCTATACAAACATGGCTCTAGCACCATATGCCCAATAAGCCCTCAGGCATGTACAGGGCCCTAACATTAAATATAATGGCCAGTCTTGTGGCGTGGCACCGGAGTCAACACACGAATTGATCCATACCATCGGAGATCGCAATTTGTGGACAGGCATGATCACCCACGCCAGCTGGCAAGGCATTGGATGATGGTGATGATGATGTTGGCCAAGTTTAGGTAACATAGGAACGCTGGCCGCCGCTAACATTAATTGTGATGTTATCCCAGCTGGCATGCAGCCTGGTGTCAACAAACGTTTGTATTTACGGAGCTGCCGTTTGACACGCACAGTATGAGTTGACTGTGTACTGTGTCGTTACAGGTGTATGCCTGTCTGTGTGGACGTGGGCGGTTCACCTTACAGTCGTTTGGTGTTAGTAATGCTAGCTAAAACAGTGGCAGTGAATCATGAAGAACTTGGAAGCAACAGAGGTGTGGTCGAATACCTTGAACTGCCAGAGTAACTAACAATGGTTGCCCGAAAGAGGCTAATGAAACTATAACATTCTATTCAACTATAAGAAAGAGACAAACGTAATTCTTTTATTATGTAGTGAGAAGAGGGGCATGGAAGAATGTCATGACAACGGGAAAGATCAGTGGGAAAAGAGGCAGGGGCAGATGAAGATGGACTGAGACTGGTGGCATAGAGGAATGTCATCATCAGAAATGACCCAGAATGCCAAAGATCGAGATCTTGGGGTGGGAGGGGGAAAAAAATGAAAAAAAAGCCCTATTTGGGGGCCAGCCCATGGATCGTGCGGATGTTATTAACGCCCTTAAAGATATGGCGAGAACAGAGGATTTTGACGCCAGTGATTCCACATCGCTTTTCCAGGATGAAGACTGGGAGTAAAAATCGGCACAGCCAGACGCGAGTTGTACATCGGGAAAACAAAGCGCCTCGTCAACCAACACAGAACTGGCACTATTAGCCACCGGACGCTGATGCATATGCTGGGGGGAGGATCTGAGCACCTATGGACATGTCCGGAGTGCAACGAAGATACCCCAACTGATAACTAACTAACTAACTAACTAAGCCAATGAAGGTAGCAGTGACATGGTTCTCTTGAATAACCATATTGTTAACACTCCAACGCCAACTGTAAATCTGTGCTCTGAGATTATGGAAAGAACACAGGCAATGAAATACCTGGTGATACGATTTGATCAAAGTCTTGCTGATACTGAGCACATAGACCAGGTGATAACAAAGACCAAGCGGGCTTGGCTGCAGCGATGGTGATGGCAGCGGAAAACTGTGAGCAGCGCCATCTATGTTTTTCTATACGAGTGTCTGGTCATTTCTGTGTTTGAGTATGTGATGGCGATGCTGACGCTCAGCCATAAGCTGATGACAAGGATACAGAACAAAGCTTTGGGTATTATACAAGAGATACAGCATGCAGGGTGATGCGCTATCTTGATTTTCCAACCATGGGGACAGAATACAAATCCCCCGGGAAGGTTAACCCGGTCAACAAATGCCCGCAGAAGTCGGATGTGTCGGCCTAACGCGCAAGAACGCAGCTCTGCTGTAAACAGGCACAACGCAATCAGGTCCGGGAAAAAACTCCGGATGAACGAAGAAGAAGAAGAAGAAGAATACAAATCTGCCGAGCACTTGCTTACCATAGATTCAATGCAAACACTCAACAGTGCATGGTGAACTTAAGAAGGTAAAGGGACAGCAGGTTAAAAAGAGGAAAGTCGTGGGGGTCAGGCCGGAGAAATTCTTCAACATATGTGTTCACTTGAGGACTTAGAACTTGGCAAGGATGATCTACGATAATTCTTTAGAGGGTGATGCTGTCATTTACATAGATGGGTCTGTCGTTCGACGGGTGAGAAGTTATGGGCCTTTATGGCTCAGGCTGGAGGGAGAATTGTGAAGGAAGATTCTGGTGCTTTTGCCTTGACCACAAGTAGTCCTGACTGTGGAAGTCATGGCAGTAAGTAAACCAATAACATGGCTCGGAGACACAGACCTTCACGGGCATGCTCCTTAGTGACTCAATGATTATGCTCAGGAAGATAGAGATGGTTTGGGTTCGAAGAAAGTGGTTGTTGTCTCTGGCTGGGGCGTCTCTGCTGGCAAAGATTAGTTTCATTTTCGTGCCAGGGCATGCTGGTGTACAAGAAAAAAGGAGCAGGCTGACAGGCTTTACTGGTAAGGCCACTGTGGAGGGCGGACGAGCCATGGACCAGGCTGATATACTGAAATGCTCAACGAGAAGTAAGACTTTTGCGAGAACCAAGTGATGACTTGTGGATATCTACAACCATGGTCAGGATGCTGAGAACAGCAAGTTAAAAGAGGTGTGGCCAAACAAGAACACTACGCAGAAGCCAAAGAAGATTGATAAACCAACACAGACTAGGTGTCGTTAACCGCTACACGCTGCGGGATTTACTGAGTAAGGGGATCCAAGCACTTATGACTGATGGTTCGATTGGCAATGAGCATGATCTGTCGACTAACTAACTAATAGTAAATGAGTCTTGGAGCGAATTGCCAGCCCCATAATTGTATAGAAGGATGGGCACTCGATGGGTGATGTGATCAGTGTCGACTTTCCTTCCCCGGAAGTTTTTCTAGTTCCCATTTTAGGCAGGGTTGAGCTGGGAACCCAGGTCAATGACAAGAAATACTTGCCTCGAAGGGGATTCAAACACATGACCGCCGGGCGCTCACCAGACATGCTAGTCCCAGCGCGACCACAGCTCCCTGTTTTGTAAGGGCCCGTGAATATTTCCACTGAAACTGTACATACCAGGACATGTCTTGGGGGAGTGAAGGCGGCTGGCCTTGACCACATCACCCCTGCTGTGCCCATTGGTCTATACAAACATGGCTCTAGCACCATATGCCCAATAAGCCCTCAGGCATGTCAGGGCCCTAACATTAAATATATGGCCAGTCTTGTGGCGTGGCACCGGAGTCAACACACGATTGATCCATACCATCGGAGATCGCAATTTGTGGACAGGCATGATCACCCACGCCAGCTGGCAAGGCATTGGATGATGGTGATGATGATGTTGGCCAAGTTTAGGTAACATAGGAACGCTGGCCGCCGCTAACATTAATTGTGATGTTATCCCAGCTGGCATGCAGCCTGGTGTCAACAAACGTTTGTATTTACGGAGCTGCCGTTTGACACGCACAGTATGAGTTGACTGTGTACTGTGTCGTTACAGGTGTATGCCTGTCTGTGTGGACGTGGGCGGTTCACCTTACAGTCGTTTGGTGTTAGTAATGCTAGCTAAAACAGTGGCAGTGAATCATGAAGAACTTGGAAGCAACAGAGGTGTGGTCGAATACCTTGAACTGCCAGAGTAACTAACAATGGTTGCCCGAAAGAGGCTAATGAAACTATACATTCTATTCAACTATAGAAAAGACAAACGTAATTCTTTTATTATGTAGTGAGAAAGAGGGCATGGAAGAATGTCATGACAACGGGAAAGATCAGTGGGAAAAGAGGCAGGGGCAGATGAAGATGGACTGAGACTGGTGGCATAGAGGAATGTCATCATCAGAAATGACCCAGAATGCCAAAGATCGAGATCTGTGGAGAGACATGAACGCCTATGCCAGTTTGCAGGTAACATGATGATGATGAATTCATACAAATGACTTCGAGTGTTATTGTTGTCTGATGTCCTAGAGCAGTGGTTCGGGGGGGGGGGGGGGGGGGGGGGGGCAAGAGGATTTACGATTATTTCAAGATCGCGTTAATACATGAACCGATTACTTGATATTGTTCTCCCCTCCATACTTTATGGTTCCGTACTTCTCGCTCTTCTGAAATTCGTTTTGTAACTTAAATAGACCTGCAAATCACGTTTTATGTAAACGTCTAAACTATATTAGTATGTGTTATTATATTTAGCTTCAATTTTTACATATACTGTGTAGTTGCCGGAGGGAATTTATAGGGAGGAAATACGAAAGGGGGAAGAGAGAATGACATTCTGAACATATGGTGAAGGTGTGCAAGGGCCAAAAAAAAGGTTGAGAACCACTGTCCTAGAGGTAGGCACGTTTGCTGCTGTTAATGGTTGTGCCTACCTTTTGTTGCTTCTCGCTTCATTACATTTATCTGCCTTTACAGCACATTGCCAAGTTGTATGGTTGTGTGATTGCGTGAGAATTAGAGACAGAGTGAGAGACCACACGGACGGTCTAAGAAACCTACAGTAAACAAAGCCAATTAATGCTGCGCATTCTCAGCATCAATCAGCAATCAGCATAAAACATTTCCATTTAGTTATTGCTGTTCTCCCCCCCCCCCTCTCTCTCTCTCCCTCCTCTCTCTCGTCTCTCTCTCTCTCTCTCTCTCTCTCTCTCTCTCTCTCTCTCTCTCTCTCTCTCTCTCTCCCTCTCTCTCTCTCCCACATACACTTTGTACATTTCTGTTATATTCCATTTAATTATGTGCTCATTGTCATTTGCGATATCATGGTTAAGTATCTAGTTTCTACCTATGTGATTCTGTTTCTGATCTCCTGTTTGTTTCGTAGTTTCATTGATCGTTTCCGATGTTCTAAGCCGAAGACATGAACAACTTAAGTGCTCTATTATTGTGGTTATTTGGTAGGGTTAATTCTACATTATGTACCTTCCGTCGTGCTTCAAGGGGCTTGTGGTGTGGAGTGGAGAAACATCAGGACAGGACTGATGGCCACACGTCTAGAGGTGTGTTTGGTATGTGGAGTGGAGTGGAGAAACATCAGGACAGGACTGATGGCCATACGTCTAGAGGTGTGTTTGGTATGTGGAGTGGAGTGGAGAAACATCAGGACAGGACTGATGGCCACACGTCTAGAGGTGTGTTTGGTATGTGGAGTGGAGTGGAGAAAACATCAGGACAGGACTGATGGCCACACGTCTAGAGGTGTGTTTGGTATGTGGAGTGGAGTGGAGAAACATCACGTCAGGACTGATGGCCACACGTCTAGAGGCGTGTTTGGTATGTGGTGTGGAGTGGAGAAACATCAGGACAGGACTGATGGCCACACGTCTAGAGGCGTGTTTGGTATGTGGTATGTGGAGTGGAGTGGAGAAACATCAGGACAGGACTGATGGCCACACGTCTAGAGGTGTGTTTGGTATGTGGAGTGGAGTGGAGAAACATCACGTCAGGACTGATGGCCACACGTCTAGAGGCGTGTGGTGGTGTGGAGTGGAGAAACATCAGGACAGGACTGATGGCCACACGTCTAGAGGCGTGTGTGGTGTGGTGTGGAGAAACATCAGGACAGGACTGATGGCCACACGTCTAGAGGCGTGTGTGGTGTGGTGTGGAGAAACCATCAGACAGGGCTGATGCCAACGTCTAGAGGCGTTTGTGGTGTGGTGTGGAGCAAACATCAGGACAGGACTGATGGCCACACGTCTAGAGGCGTGTTTGGTATGTGGTGTGGTGTGGAGAAACATCAGGACAGGACTGATGGCCACACGTCTAGAGGGTGTGTGTGGTGTGGTGTGGAAACATCAGGACAGGACTGATGGCCACACGTCTAGAGGCGTGTGTGGTGTGTGTGGAGAACATCAGGACGGACTGATGGCCACACGTCTAGAGCGTGTGTGGTATGTGTGTGGTGTGGAGAAACATCAGGACAGGACTGATGGCCACACGTCTAGAGGCATTTTGGTGTGGTGTGAGGGAGAAACATCAGGACAGGACTGATGGCCACACGTTCTAGAGGCGTGTGTGGTGTAGTGTGGAGAAACATCAGGACAGGATGATGGCCACACGTCTAGAGGCGATGTTTGTATGTGGTATAGTGTGGAGAAACATCAGGACAGGACTGATGGCCACACGTCTAGAGGCGTGTTTGGTATGTGGTGTGGTGTGGAGAAACATCAGGACAGGACTGATGGCCACACGTCTAGAGGCATGTTTGGTATGTGGTGTGGAGTGGAGAAACATCAGGACAGGACTGGTGGCCATACGTCTAGAGGCATGTTTGGTGTATGTTGGGCCCGTTTGGGGGGGGGGGGAGTGTGGAGAAACATCAGGACAGGACTGATGGCCACACGTCTAGAGGCGTGTGTGGTGTGGTGTGGAGAAACATCAGGACAGGACTGATGGCCACACGTCTAGAGGCGTGTGTGGTGTGGTGTGGAGAAACATCAGGACAGGACTGATGGCCACACGTCTAGAGGCATGTTTGGTATGTGGTGTGGAGTGGAGAAACATCAGGACAGGACTGATGGCCACACGTCTAGAGGCATGTTTGGTATGTGGTGTGGAGTGGAGAAACATCAGGACAGGACTGATGGCCACACGTCTAGAGGCATGTTTGGTATGTGTGTGGAGTGGAGAAACATCAGGACAGGACTGATGGCCACACGTCTAGAGGCGTGTTTGGTATGTGGTGTGGAGTGGAGAAACATCAGGACAGGACTGATGGCCATACGTCTAGAGGCGTGTGTGGTGTGGTGTGGAGAAACATCAGGACAGGACTGATGGCCACACGTCTAGAGGCGTGTTTGGTATGTGGTGTGGAGTGGAGAAACATCAGGGCAGGACTGATAGCCACACGTCTAGAGGCGTGTTTGGTGTGTGGTGTGGAGTGGAGAAACATCAGGCAGGACTGATGGCCACACGTCTAGAGGCGTGTTTGGTGTGTGGTGTGGAGTGGAGAAACATCAGGGCAGGACTGATGGACCACACGTCTAGAGGCGTGTTTGGTGTGTGGTGTGGAGAAACATCAGGGCAGGACTGATGGCCACACGTCTAGAGGCGTGTTTGGTATGTGGTGTGGAGTAGAGAAACATCAGGGCAGGACTGATGGCCACACGTCTAGAGGCGTGTTTGGTATGTGGTGTGGAGTGGAGAAACATCAGGACAGGACTGATGGCCACACGTTTAGAGGGGTGTTTGGTATGTGGAGTGGAGAAACATCAGGGCAGGACTGATGGCCACACGTCTAGAGGGCGTGTTTGGTGTGTGGTGTGGAGTGGAGAAACATCAGGACTGGACTGATGGCCACACGTCTAGAGGCGTGTTTGGTGTGTGGTGTGGAGTGGAGAAACATCAGGGCAGGACTGATGGACACACGTCTAGAGGCGTGTTTGGTTGTGTGGTTGGAGAAACATTCAGGCAGGACTGATGGCCACACGTCTAGAGGCGTGTTTGGTATGTGGTGTGGAGTGGAGAAACATTCAGGCAGGACTGATGGCCACACGTCTAGAGGCGTGTTTTGGTATGTGGTGTGGAGTGGAGAAACATCAGGACAGACTGATGGCCACACGTCTAGAGGCGTGTGTGGTGTGGTGTGGAGAAACATCAGGGCAGGACTGATGGCCACACGTCTAGAGGCGTGTGTGGTGTGGTGTGGAGAAACATCAGGGCAGGACTGATGGCCACACGTCTAGAGGGGTGTTTGGTATGTGGAGTGGAGAAACATCAGGACTGGACTGATGGCCACACGTCTAGAGGCGTGTTTGGTGTGTGGTGTGGAGTGGAGAAACATCAGGGCAGGACTGATGGCCACACGTCTAGAGGCGTGTTTGGTATGTGGTATGGAATTGAGAAACATCAGACTGGACTGATGGCCACACGTCTAGAGGCGTGTTTGGTGTGTGGTGTGGAGTGGAGAAACATCAGGACAGGACTGATGGCCACAACGTCTAGAGGCGTGTTGGTGTGTGGTGTGGAGTGGAGAAACATCAGGACAGGACTGATGGCCACACGTCTAGAGGCGTGTTTGGTGTGTGGTGTGGAGTGGAGAAACATCAGGACAGGACTGATGGCCACACGTCTAGAGGCGTGTTTGGTGTGTGGTGTGGAGTGGAGAAACATCAGGGCAGGACTGATGGCCACACGTCTAGAGGCGTGTTTGGTATGTGGTATGGAATTGAGAAACATCAGGACTGGACTGATGGCCACACGTCTAGAGGCGTGTTTGGTGTGTGGTGTGGAGTGGAGAAACATCAGGACAGGACTGATGGCCACACGTCTAGAGGCGTGTTTGGTGTGTGGTGTGGAGTGGAGAAACATCAGGACTGGACTGATGGCCACACGTCTAGAGGCGTGTTTGGTGTGTGTGGTGTGGAGTGGAGAAACATCAGGACAGGACGATGGCCAAACGTCTAGAGGCGTGTTTGGTGTGTGGTGTGGAGTGGAGAAACATCAGGACTGGACTGATGGCCACACGTCTAGAGGCGTGTTTGGTGTGTGGTGTGGAGTGGAGAAACATCAGGACAGGACTGATGGCCACACGTCTAGAGGCGTGTTTGGTATGTGGTGTGGAGTGGAGAAACATCAGGACAGGACTGATGGCCACACGTCTAGGGGCGTGTTTGGTATGTGGAGCTAACTTCATGTTTGTATAGACTAACCGACACTCGATTGATGCTTTGCCATTATAAACCCCGGGAAAACGTGATTTCCCCAAGACATTTACTTGTACCCATTTGCGGGGTCCCCCCGGGTGGCCCGGGTCAAAGTTTAAAAATTCCCCCACATGGGACTCAAACGCGGGGGCCAAAACATGAAACCTGCTAGCCTTTTTCAAAAACCGCAGCTTCCCAAAAATATGATTGGTCAAAACACCAAATTTTTGGCGTGAAAGGGGGGTAATTTTCCTTACTGTGGGGGGGGGGGGAATTAGACGGGTGCAGCCATGTAAACAGCACGGTTTAAATAGTGAAAATGAAAAGTCTTTTTCTTTTCCCGGGTTTTGGTACCCCTTTTTTTTGGGTTGGGAGGGGAAAATTTAAAATTAAAACCCTGCCAGCAAACTGGGGTTACAAGCAACCCAAACCCTTTCATTACGGGGTTTTTTCGTCAGTGGAATAGGGCCTCGGTCTGGGGTCCCCATTTAGCTCCCGGGTTTGCCCCCTTCTGTTAATTTTTATAATTTTTTCCGTTGGGGATATTTTTGCTACTGCTTTCTGAAAGACGACGCTCGTACCATTAAAATCAAAAAAATTTGGTTTTTTCCCAAATCGTCTACGGCTGATTTCGAATCCTTGATTGGTAGGGGGGAAAAATTTTTGAAACGCTTTCACTCCCTTAACCCAAAGCTCCGGGTTTGGGAATGGCAGAAATTGTGGGTAAATAAAGCTCTACCTTATGGGCTATAACATTATAGTTGAGAGGTCAGCCTACAGTTGACTGTTGGGTACATTTCATCGCCATATATCTTAGTGTATGCTGAATCAAACATATGTACGCTAAGGGCTACACATTGGAGCACCAGAGACGGGAGTACATCTCGAAGGGGAAATTTTTGGGAGGGGTTTGCATCGGGGTGAAAATCTTTCAAACCCGTGCTGTTGTATGGATTAAAAAACTTTGAGAACGCCCTTGAAAAAAATCCCAAATTTGAACTACAGCCAGTCATCAATCGATGCCTGCACAGATTAGAACAGCCTAGGTGGAATCATCAACGTGGAGAACTTTGGGTAAAAACCCTAAAAAATTTTCCCATTTATTCGATGGGGCCCGAAAAAGGGCGCGGGCATTTCAACGTGGCCGAATTGATAAAAACGCTCCTCTTAAATTTTTCCGGTGGCTGATACCGAGGTAGGGGGTTCAACCCCTACCCCGGCCATTGGCTAAAATTTTTAAATTCTCGCCCTTACTTGGGCCCGTAAATTCCAAGTAAATCTAAAGGGGGAATTCGGGAAGGCGAGGGATAGGGGTGATGGGAATGCTAACCCCCCACCCCAAAATAAAGGAGTCCCCGTTTTTAAAGTGTCATGCATTTTGCCTCGCCCCCCAAAGGTTTTGGGGATTTAAAATTTAAGAGTGGGGCTTTCGGGTCACGATTGTATTTTTTTTCCGGGAAAGACCCCTTGGGGGTCGTCGCGGGACTATAGAGCCTCCCTGGGAAAGACACCGACCCCTTATGGAAAAAACCCCGTGCAAAAAAGGGCGATCCTCTCGATTTTTTAAGGGATTTTTTTTTTAAAAAAAGTTAAAGTGCATAGAAGATTTAGCTACGCGTTAAATTTTAAAAGCAAGCGAACGAAAAACAAAAAAAAAAAAACACCTTCTGGTTTCAGCTTTGGGGAAAGAAAAAGTTACAGTTCCCGCTTTTAATTAAAATCTTTTTAAAGTTACAATCGGGGTTGTAAATTCGTCAAAGTTACTTTTGGGTTTTTATAGATAATAAGGGCCCTAAAGTTACAGCTGTTTACATGAGAATAAGTTTATGAATACCTTTGTGATATACCCAGATTTAAAAGGACTACCCAAAACGGGGAATTCCTTTTCCTATCCCGACTGAGACAATACAAGTGATACCTGATGACAACACTGTCACCTATTTCTTGGGGGGGGGGGGAGGGCGCCCCTTAAAGGGCCTGAGGAATAAAGGGCCCCCTGGCTAGTCCCTTCGCCGAAATGGCGGGTTTAAAGGTTTTTTTCCCCTGTTTGGGCCCAAAATAAACGGAAATGGCACGTTTTTTTGTAGTAGTCGAGGGCAGAAAAAAACTTTTCGTTCGCTCTTAACTTCGGGGCGTGATGGCGAGGTAGGGCTTTTCAGTTTCTGCCCCCGGTATAATTTTTGTACTTAAACTTTAAACGTTTTCATTCAGAATGAAAAGGCAAACAACTAAAAACGTAAAATTACCTGGGACGTAAAACCCGGGGGTTGATCGAAAAGGGACTGAAACATTGAGGATTTCCTTTACAGGACGTTGAAAACAACCCCAGGTTATTTAAATTTTTCTGGAAATTTTTTTCACACCCCCCTAGCTTACCATTTGCGGGCTGCCCGGAAAATAAACCTTTTTAAGCCCAACTGAAGGGTTTTTGGGGTTTAAAAACCCCACTAATACTAGTGAAATAAAGGGGGCTACTTCCCCCTTTTGTTGTTATTCATTGCAGAAACGTCCGCCCACATCCAGCGTGGTTGTTTCCAAAACCCCCTTTTTTTTTTCCCCCGCCAGCGAGTTTAAGACCCACAAAAAACTTAAAATTTTTTTGCCCCCGCCTGACATTTTGAAAACCCTTGTCCCGGGAAATTTTAAATTGGGAGTAAAAGGGGTCTTGACCCCAAACCCATAAATTTGTGTATAGACGTTTTTGTTAATTCGAATCTATATGTGGTTTATCTAAAACGTTAACAAATTGTCGTTCCTAATGATTGTCACCGTAAAATTCTTTTTCTACTGTATACGGAAAGGGGAAAATAAAAAACTTTAAAAAAAAGGTAGTGGGGCGGGCCCGAGCGAACTTTTCATTTTTTAACATAATAAATATACTTGCTGGGAAATTGCTGATTGTGTACAAGAAGATAAAAGAGTAACCTCTACGCTAGGGATGAGGGTTTTGGGCGTTTTGTGGTTTTCGTTTTTTTTATTAAAGTGCTTTATTCTACCGTGGCAAAAAAACTAAGGGGTTCGCATTTTTTCTAATTTTGTGTCCACAAGGTTTAAAGGGGGAATTTTTTTCCCTGTAGACGCGGTTTTCCTTTGTTCTTGGGGCCCCCCTCCCCTAAACGAAAAACGGGGCCAGAGGTGGGGGATAAAATGTATTTATATCCAGGTTTTTTAAAAATCATAGGTATCTGGGGTAAAGCTTTTCCAGTGCCAGTTTAAAAAAGTGGTTTTTTTTAGTTTTATTATTCTGCTTGACATCGGGAATTTAGAAAAATTTGATTTTTCTACACTTTTGGGGGGGTGTTTATAACTTTCTAAACCTACAAAGTCCCAAATTTAAAAATTGAATACTTTGGTTTTTTTTGGGGCTCCTAGCCCTTTTAACTCAAGCGTATTCCATACCGCTACTTCTTGTAGCCCTTTTTTTTGTTGGAAAAAGCCTTTTAAACCCTTGTCCCTCGGGCCCTCAGGGGAACCCACTCCCCACTTCGAGGTATTCTAATTTACGTCCCGGGCAAGGAAAGGAAGTTAAAATTTTTAGTCCCACTTTACTTGTTTGGGGGTTTAAGCCCCTACCTCAGCCTCAGCACCGGGATGTTTAAGAAAGGAAAGGGGCTTTAAATCCTTTTTCGGCCATGCTGACCTTAAATTGCAATACAAAAATGAAAAAATTTAAAAAATATACTTTTTGGAATACTTCCTTTCCCTTAAAACTAGAAACTTTGAGGACTTTTCAAGGGGTTTGCCAGAAAAAAGCACGGGGGCCCAAAAGGGGAAGACACGGATGGGGGACAGAAAAGAGCCTGGGGAAGTAAGGCCAGAATTTAAAAATTTTTTGAAACTGCCCCCTTTTCTGTGGCAACATAGGGAAGTAAAAATCATTTAAGAAAAAAATTTGTGCCCTTTAAATTTTTAAAAGAACTTTCCTTATAATGCCGGGGACAAGAAGAAAAATATTGACATCCAACACAAAGAAAACGTCCGCATAAACAGCATCATACTTCGTAAAATGAAATACTTTAGACAAAAAAAAACGCACAATGATTTCGAGGGAACAGTAATGGGAGACATGGTTCCCGAAGACGAGGCAGGAGTCGACCACCACGTAGATGAAGACAGGACATTACAGAGGAACATGTGGCAGGGGGACTAGCGAAAGATGTCTTTTTGGCCGGGACGGGGCTACAGGGTGGTAAAGGGCCCTTGCGAAATGTCTTTGGGACTTTCCCCCTCTCTTTGGCTGTTCTGTGTTGGTGATCTGCTTTGTCATCTCTCTCTCTCTCTCCCCTCTCTCCCCTCTCTCCCCCTCTCTCTTTTCCCTTCTCTCTCTCTCTCCCCCTCTCCCCCCTCCCCCCCCCCCCCCCCCAATTTTTTTATTTGGTTGTTCTTTGTCCTCTGCATGTTCTTTGTTATTTGATTGTTCTTTGTCCTTCTGCATGTTCTTCGTCTTCTTGATTGTTCTTTGTCTTCTTGTTTGTTTTACGTCTTCGTGATTGTTCTTTGTCCTCTTGGTTGTTGTTCATCTTTGTCATTCTTAACGAAATGGCAGCCGTGTCATCAAAAAGTTGAGGACGTACACGCAATGCTTTTAGTGAATGTTTACAATGCAATTAGCAGTAAAAGCATGTCAGTATTGTCTACGAGTAAGGAAATTTTGTTTGGTATTAGGCAAAGGTTTCGGTGACAAAACGACACACGAGGGACAGTGTGACCTGATTCATACCTGCTGTCTACCTCTTGCCAGATAAACCTCTAATACCCACTGTATGAGGTGAAGTAGAGCCCAGAGCTATACTGATCGTGGGAGTCACTTCCGCTTCTTCTGGGACCACATTGTTGGTAAATTAATGCATCACCCGTAACTGAAATGTGCCGAAGGATAATATATCGTCACATGTGACCTCCCATTTGGACAGAAGGACGATATACCACATACCGGGCCATCATGTTATTTGTTTCGTTTCGTGTATTCTCCGCAGCTTCAATACCAAGTGAACGGACATTTACATGATAATACTTGCTCATTTCATCGTGTACCATGTTTGATCAAAACTTACTTGTTTGTTTGGCACTGAATCAGTGAAGCTATCGCCACCTCTGTAAATTAGACCTTTTGTTTCCCCACGCGCGTCTGCCTGCAAAGTTAGTGTGATTCGACCAAGGGAAACAGAAAAAAACACATGTGTCTATAATCTGTGCCATGAGTATCCAGACGGTCGTTGCCTAGTGGTTATCATGTCCTTGGGCGTTCTTAAGAAGTCTAGCCCTCGGCATTTGGCCAGGCAGAACCAACAGTCCCATCACAGAACCAACAGTCCCATCACAGAACCAACAGTCCCATCACAGAAGCAACAGTCCCATCACAGAAGCAACAGTAGCCTGGATGAGAACAGAAGCAAACCGAGCAGCCCAGTGCATCTTTCACCTGGTCGCGGACACTTTCAAGTGATTAAGGTGAGAGTAGTTGACAGATTCTGCTAGACATTATAGTCGAGATAACATGTCGGATAGTCTAGTTGTGTCATACAGTCATATATACCTGTTCTTTCAGCGTGGACTTCTAGCCGTTTGAAGGTACAGGCCTGAACCCCCGGTGTGGTATAGTTTTCAATTTCTCTGTTGTACAGTGTATCCACTGATTTCTATTTCTTTAGGTGATATTTTAAGAGTAATAACCAATACTTGATCATGTTTGTTGTTTCATAACTCTAGCCATTGATATTTCTGTGTATTACGTATTGTATAGACTATAGTGTGCTTGGTTAACCAGCACAGTGTCCCCATCTCCCTCCCAACAGAAACACATGGGAGAGTGGAAAGAGGAATGGCGGTGGTTGTCTTCTCCAAAGTTCTGAAGGAACAGCGATAGCGCAGTGACTACCGAGCTCACTTGCCGGTCTTTGAGTTCTAGGTCCAACCCCCCCCCCCTCTCTCTCTCTCTCTTCTCTCTCCCCCCCCCCCCCCCCCCCACCTCCCCCCTGTGAGGCAAGGTTTTGTTGCTTTTTAAACCGCCTCGCCACAAGTAGACCCAAGCTCATAAATAAACATGGATTGGATAATATTTGGAAAGATAAAGGTGGCGAGCGTGTGACCACACACTCATCGAGTGCCGTGTAAAACATAGGCATCATATTCTCAGCATTCGCACATGGCATGGGGCCGGTGTCAACTTGTAGTTATGTCGGCCCGCTTCGATAGATAGCCACCGATTTCTGCAGGTAAGGAAAGGTGTTCTGCGACTTGCAACTACAACTTCAGTACTTATCATAATGTTGTTTTTACCGCTAGCCGCTGGACACTGGAGGATATGGATGTTTCATTCATTAGGGCATGTTGTGACTGCTTATGGTTGGTTCATAATTCTTAATTGCATATCTTTTACAGGACGTTGCAGTCAGCCCCAGTATTTTTTGGCTGTTTGTGATTTCTTGGCAAGTTTACGTTCAGTAGTTTTCCATTGCTTTCTGAACGACCGGCACCCATACCATTGTATGAAAACCAAATCAAGGCGGTCTGCTGCCAAACCACCCCCAGATGTGCGGGATTACGAACTGCCGTTAGCCTTTCGCCACAGAGCCAGCTGTTACATAGAACACGTGTTAATAGATGGCTGAGTCGAGGACAGTTAACGAAGTGAGAACATCCCTGGAAGTCATATACATGTGGTGTTGTTGTGCAATAATATGAGGCCTAGGCGTACAGGAAAGTCGTTATAGACACAACGGGTGCAGTCTGTATGCTTTTACATATCATAATATGATGTCGAGCTAGCCTAGGATGAGGGACTTCAATACTAAGGAATTACCTAGTTTAGTTCCACATGATCCCGTGATCTGATTCTTGGGCTCTACATTGGCTTGCCAGATCGTTCCGACTCACACAATATCACTTCTGGACTGTGTTGTCATGTACAGAAGAAAGCTTGTCATACGACATCGTCAAATATTAGTCAGTTAGATGTCAGGCTCCTGGCTTCTCTCTCTCTCTCTCTCTCTCTCTCCTCTCTCTCTCTCTCTCTCTCTCTCTCTCTCTCTCTCTCTCTCTCTCTCGCCTCTCTCTTGGAGAGAACAGTAATGGAGGGGTATATGCCTGGGAAGAGAGGGAGAGGAAGGCCAAAGAGGAGATGGGTGTAGGATGTGGCGGATGACCTCCAGATGGGTGTATCGGACGTGGGACATCTTGATTATGATCGAGAGGTTTTCCGGAAGGTTGTTATGGGAGCGAGGTTCTGCAAAGGACTTGTTACTGAATGAATGAATGTGTCCAATAATTTCTCCTTCCTTCCTATGTCTCTGGGTTCTTAATCCTCATCTTCTTCCATCAGTGTGAATAAATCTCCAGAAAACAGCATTAAACAGTTTGATGACCCCACAGAGTTTGGAATCAAATGGAGCTGACTCAAATAGTGTATCAACGAGTCTTGTCAGCACCCATGAATTAATGTTAATTTTCTGTAATGCAGTGCACACTTCGTCCTTCTTACTGAAGCACTTCAGTGCGTTATTGTTTTGAGGGAATACCCCATCACTGCCATATCCAGTATATGGCTATCTAATGGCGGCGAAATGTAACTACTGAAACAAACTTCCAGAAAATGAAGCGTCACCAGGAGAGACGTTCCGACAAGAGGAAAAGAGAATCAACCAGCACCGACATGGGAAAAAGAGAATCAATCAGTACAGGAATGTGGCTGCTCATTTCCGCGGAAAAGGTATTGCCAATAGGCATTCTTCTGTGTAAGCATTTGGCGATTTGTTGCTGAATGCTCTGTCTGTGGTACATAGTTAACTGACATCTTACTGGCACCTTGCCGTCTTGACAGGCGAAAGTTTGTTACATTGTGCTTCAAAAGAAAGGCATAATAACTACATCCCGTGGCGGTAGCGAATGTAACTGAGTATATCAATTCCCGCGGTAAATATTCGTCAACAATGGATGCATATGAACACATGGTCATTTCCCAACAGCACGCACTATCTGACATCTCAACACGCTCAGTGTCTGACCTATAATGCAATCATTTTCTCTTTTGTCTTTATTCCATTCCCGATCTTCTGGCTCCATGCAACGCAATCAGCGGCAACTTGTTGCCAAGTTGCCTTATGATTGACTATCATTCATGCCCCGCCTACACACACCTTTGTATCGTAGTAGAAGCCGAACCCAAGATCTCTTACCCATCTGTAATTCACCAAAATAGATGTCCTTTGAGTTTTTTTTTCGGACGTGATTGCGTTGTGCCTGTTTACAGCAGAGCTGCGTTCTTGCGCCGTTAGGCCGACACATCCGACTTCTGCGGGCATTTATTGACCGGGTTAACCTTCCCGGGGGAACACAGGCTTGATAGACCAGGACCTTTGATTTGACTTTTTGGTTTTCTGTTCTCCTAGATTCTCTTTGTTAACCCGCTCATCGTTGTTTCTGCCTTGACAGTCCTGATGTTGATTTCCTGATCTAGTATTAATTTATTGTTGACCTTCGATCACATAGTTAATAATCATTAACATGATACTAAATCTGTTGCTGGGCAGAATGGTATGCGTAGGATTACAATCTCGAATTATGAAGATGGTGGTGACTGCAAACAGATGCCTGACGGGTACCCGCGTTACCTGAGTAATCACGGTGTCAGATTCTCAGCCCGTACTGTGTAAATTTCAACATGGACATACATGGCATGCGACCTAGCACGTATATTATACACTTCTCTGTGACAATGAATGACATAGTTATACTGCCCTGCTCATGCAGGAGTGCGAGGCAAGGCCTGCAGTTGGATGAAGCAATGTATTTAAGGTGCTATTATTTTTAACCCTGGGAGTATCCATGGCGAAGTGAGCAAGCCTTCTGACTAGGGCTCCGAAGGTTGTGGGTTCGATTCCTGGCCGCGTCCTTCGCTTCACGAGTACATTTATATTTCAGAGACTCTAGGAATCCTGAGGGTCGTCGCTGGAGCTACGAAGTTCGTGCTTTGTGCGACACTTTCCGTGCTGCGGAAAGAGACCGAGCCATATGAGATAAAAACCCGGTGCAATGAAGTCGACCCTGTCGACTTTTAAGCGACTTTTTATTTTATTTTTAACCCTGCTTCACTCACCTTCATGACTTCAACCTGGATATATTTAAAGAAAAAGGGTATGTTGCTGACATTTTCTAGAAATTATCCTCCGATGAAGAACGTGTAAGGTAAAATAGTTTTCTCTATTTCTACATATGTTGGGACACTCCCATCTGTGAAGAGAGCTATGTGTGTGGTCCCCCCCCCCCTCCTTTTTCTCTTTCCATATCATTTGTGCTGACGTTTACAAGGACTCCCCAGTGAGAATTCCCCAGTGGCAACGACTCTTATGTTCTTTTGTTTCGTATTTCTTAGGTTCAGGAGAATGCCTCCACCTCATTGCTTATTGCGGTTTTGGTTGTTGCTGATGTGTCTTTGTGTGCGTGTGTGTGTTAGTGTGTATTTGTATGTATGTATGTATTTGTATGTATGTATGCATGCATGCTTGCACCAGGTAATTAAATGCTTGTGTAATGTTATCGGACCTGAAAAGCCTCTTTCTCTCCCGCTCCCAAATCGCCGGCCACTGACTTCGCACCCGGAATGTCGGGATCGTGAAACTGCGTTCACTACCCCAAGCCACAGACGCTGAGGCCTCCCTATTACTCTTATAAGTATTAATGTCAGTGTACATGCACACGTGTTACTGTGTTATAAACATGACACATTCCAGAGAAGAAACATTGAAATTGGGTCAGCGGAAACCTAGTTGCAAACCTGCCCTACCGATGGACTCAGGTTCGAGCCTCGTCTGGGCGGTTTCTAATTTCTTAATATTGATCTTGGCTTTCACGCCGACCCCGCCCAAAATGGCTACCAGGATATGTGTTGGGAAGTAAAGACTACCGCCGTGATACAGACCCCACCACCTCTTGAGAATGGCGTTTGGTCTTATAACAATATGGGTCTATCTTCGCGTGTTCATTGCGCTTAAGCGTCTAAAACGGGCCTTTTTTAATTGGGTCAAAGCCATTAATTAACAGCAGGGCCCACCTGTTAGCTATGAGAACACGACTGCGGGAAATCTCTCGTGTGTGGATGCTGGTCTGTCAGACCCTGCATGCAGACACGGGCAAACAGTTCTTAATTGGCGGATTGAAAAACTTGTCGAACGTGCGGAGAACGTTCTTGTGAGATGTACAAAGTCAATCAATGCTGGAGACAGTATTTGCGAAACCTCGTGATTGCTTTCTGTTTGCTTTGATGCATTTGCCTCTCTCTCTCTCTCTTCTCTTCTCTCTCTCTCTCTCTCTCTCTCTCTCTCTCTCTCTCTCTCTCTCTCTCTCTCTCTCTCTCTCTCTCTCTCTCTCCTAGTTAATTTTAGCGTTTATTTGTTCTAATTATAAAATAGTATTCGCTGTGTTGTAACTTATTTTTACGTGATTACTATCATTTTCATGTTCCACACTTCCTTTTGTCGGATCTGCTATCGTTGTAAAGTTTGCACACTATATCTATGTTTGTGATCTTTCACTGTTTCGCAGGAGTCATACGTACCTAACTGTTGTAATATTGTATGGAGCTATCAGCCTGCAATACACATTATGGAGAATCAGTGTAAGATAGGCAGTAGAGTCTGTTTAGAATAGACGGACCGTGGAACCATCTTAGAATAGACAAGACTGTGAAACCATCTCAGAATATACAGGTTGTGGAATTTTCTTAGAAAGACAATCTGCGGGGTCAGTATAACATGGTCCGTGAAGACAGCATAAGACACACGTTGTTGAGTCAGCTCGAGACAGACTGAAGGCTGGCATAAGGCTGAAAGACAGAATATGGAGCCATCGAATAATCTGGATCCACCGCAAGTTAAGAGTGGTGCACCAGCATAAGAAAGACACGTAGGGCCAGCGTATAATTGCAGGTTGTTGGGCCGGCACAAACAAGACAGACTATGGAGCAAGATTAAAACATTCAAACTGCAGAGCTGGATTAAGACAATCAAGCCATGGAGCTGGATTAAGCAGTCAAGCTGTGGAGCCTGATTAAGACAATCAAGCTTTGGGATCTGTCTAAATTGGTCAGTCTGATTAGCCAGGTTAAGACAAGCCTTATAGCAATAGAAAGAGACACACATAGCAGTGAAGGCTCGCGGACGTCATTAGTGATCTTGGTCGAGGTTAAGAAGCTTGCCAATTTGTACAACGGTCAGTCCCCGAGAACTCCCGGGACATGAAACCCATGGTTACTACGGGGACTTGAGTGCGTTTTCACAAGTCGATACAAATCACCTCCGGGCGTAGCAAGATGAACCCCAGCACCAAGTTCACTTAACAGTTGCACGCGGACAATTCCAATCAACATGATCGAGTAGTAACTCCTTTACAGCAGGTCGCTGGTAGACCAGTCAACACTAGATGGCTAATGAGGTCAGCAGGTCGCTCGTAGACCAGTCGACACTACATGGCTAATGAGGTCAGCAGGTCGCTCGTAGACCAGTCGACACTACATGGCTAATGAGGTCAGCAGGTCGCTCGTAGACCAGTCGACACTACATGGCTAATGAGGTCAGCAGGTCGCTGGTAGACCAGTCGACACTAGATGGCTAATGAGGTCAGCAGGTCGCTGGTAGACCAGTCGACACTAGATGGCTAATGAGGTCAGCAGGTCGCTCGTAGACCAGTCGACACTAGATGGCTAATGAGGTCAGCAGGTCGCCCGTAGACCAGTCGACACTACATGGCTAATGAGGTCAGCAGGTCGCCCGTAGACCAGTCGACACTAGATGGCTAATGAGGTCAGCAGGTCGCTCGTAGACCAGTCGACACTACATGGCTAATGAGGTCAGCAGGTCGCTCGTAGACCAGTCGACACTACATGGCTAATGAGGTCAGCAGGTCGCTCGTAGACCAGTCGACACTACATGGCTAATGAGGTCAGCAGGTCGCTCGTAGACCAGTCGACACTACATGGCTAATGAGGTCAGCAGGTCGCTGGTAGACCAGTCGACACTAGATGGCTAATGAGGTCAGCAGGTCGCTGGTAGACCAGTCGACACTAGATGGCTAATGAGGTCAGCAGGTCGCTCGTAGACCAGTCGACACTAGATGGCTAATGAGGTCAGCAGGTCGCCCGTAGACCAGTCGACACTACATGGCTAATGAGGTCAGCAGGTCGCCCGTAGACCAGTCGACACTAGATGGCTAATGAGGTCAGCAGGTCGCTCGTAGACCAGTCGACACTACATGGCTAATGAGGTCAGCAGGTCGCTCGTAGACCAGTCGACACTACATGGCTAATGAGGTCAGCAGGTCGCCCGTAGACCAGTCGACACTACATGGCTAATGAGGTCAGCAGGTCGCTCGTAGACCAGTCGACACTAGATGGCTAATGAGGTCAGCAGGTCGCTCGTAGACCAGTCGACACTACATGGCTAATGAGGTCAGCAGGTCGCTCATAGACCAGTCGACACTACATGGCTAATGAGGTCAGCAGGTCGCCCGTAGACCAGTCGACACTACATGGCTAATGAGGTCAGCAGGTCGCTCGTAGACCAGTCGACACTACATGGCTAATGAGGTCAGCAGGTCGCTCGTAGACCAGTCGACACTACATGGCTAATGAGGTCAGCAGGTCGCTCGTAGACCAGTCGACACTACATGGCTAATGAGGTCAGCAGGTCGCCCGTAGACCAGTCGACACTACATGGCTAATGAGGTCAGCAGGTCGCCCGTAGACCAGTCGACACTACATGGCTAATGAGGTCAGCAGGTCGCCCGTAGACCAGTCGACACTAGATGGCTAATGAGGTCAGCAGGTCGCTCGTAGACCAGTCGACACTACATGGCTAATGAGGTCAGCAGGTCGCTGGTAGACCAGTCGACACTACATGGCTAATGAGGTCAGCAGGTCGCCCGTAGACCAGTCGACACTACATGGCTAATGAGGTCAGCAGGTCGCTCGTAGACCAGTCGACACTGGATGGCTAATGAGGTCAGCAGGTCGCTCGTAGACCAGTCGACACTAGATGGCTAATGAGGTCAGCAGGTCGCTCGTAGACTAGTCGACACTGGATGGCTAATGAGGTCAGCAGGTCGCTCGTAGACCAGTAGACACTAGATGGCTAATGAGGTCAGCAGGTCGCTCGTAGACCAGTCGACACTACATGGCTAATGAGGTCAGCAGGTCGCTCGTAGACCAGTCGACACTACATGGCTAATGAGGTCAGCAGGTCGTTCGTAGACTAGTCGACACTAGATGGCTAATGAGGTCAACAGGTCGCTCGTAGACCAGTCGACACTAGATGGCTAATGAGGTCAGCAGGTCGCTCGTAGACCAGTCGACACTACATGGCTAATGAGGTCAGCAGGTCGCTCGTAGACCAGTCGACACTAGATGGCTAATAAGGTCAGCAGGTCGCCCGTAGACCAGTCGACACTAGATGGCTAATGAGGTCAGCAGGTCGCCCGTAGACCAGTCGACACTAGATGGCTAAGTGGAAGTCCGTCGACCGCCGCCTTTTCTCTCAGACAAAACGGACTTCCGGTCCCCAGCTCGGAGGATAGGCGGTTGAGCTGTTAAAGCCTCTGGAGTGTTTATGCTTGTAGCTACGGTTTGCTTACGCATTTTCCTCATGTTGAACTGGTAGTGCATGGTTCCGTCGCCCTGCTACTGAGTTAAGTGCGTGGAGCGACACTGTGAGCTGTGAATTTCGTGTGGAGTGCTTTTACATCTGTCCGCGATTGTTTGTAGCGTGAACTGCATATTCAGAAAATTAGCCGATCGCTGAACTAACTGGGTTGCCTTATGCAATAATGTATGGCTGCTGGTTTTCTAGTGACTGCTGCTTCCATCGACGATGAACTATATTTTTCGTGACGAACTTTTGTGTTGGCATTCTGGCAGCGGCATTGTGCATAATATACCTGTGCGGGCTATTGGTTTGTCGAGAGTCCTGTCTGTTCCACTTTTCACATGGGACAATGAGGCGTATTTTGTGTGATATTCACTGGCACAGGAACGGAGCATAATCCTTTACCATGTCTTGGTAAGCAAGCGCACGAACCATCAGGCTATCGCTGTTGCAAGTAAATGATAGTCTTAAACAAATGTTAACTAAACAGTGTAGCCATTTTAGTACCGCTGCCGCTATCAGTTATCAGTTACAAGTAAATGCTAGTGCTAAACAAACGTTAACTAAACAGTGTACACGTTTGAGTAAATACTGGTGCATTTGTATTAATTATGAACACCCGTTTTTATAACAGAATAAGAATATGATAGCGAAGCTTAACCCACTCCATTGGCAGTTGGATCCGATCAGGTGGTTTAGTTTTCTATACATGTCGCAACATCTGTCTTGATTTTTATTGTTGTGATTATTCAGAGGTTATTTTTCAGGATCTGTGATTGTTGTAAGTATTGACTGGTTTAATTGTAGGATTTGTGGTCATTCTAAGTAGTGACAGGTTTTATTTAAGGATTTGCTCCCCCTTATATACTGGGCCTCGTCTGTATTCTGACAGTCACAATCTTCAGTAATATCTGATGAATGACAATTGTGTTAATATCCATTGATAACTGGGTTGTTAGTCCTTGAGAGATAGACAGCCAAATCGGCAGATACGTTTGTTGTTGGTAATTGGAGCACATATTTGGTTAATGTGGAGGTTGTTGGTAATTGACAGTCATGTGTATTCGCCGATAACTGGGTTGCACGGGGTGCAGGTAACACACAGCCGCGGCAGCACTTTGGTTAGTGAACTTGCTTACGAAAACAGTGGTCCCGGATCAGTCTCCAGCAGTGGCAATGCAATAGCTTTTCTCCGGCCTGTATGACACGATGGTCAGGTCAGCTCAACCTTATGACATGGGTACTGCAACCGCAAAAAAATGCCAAGGGGCAACCTTTTCACCTGTATATCTGTTTATTTGTATCTATCCGCGTTTGTCATTATCTCCCGATCATACATTCTTTTACTGTCCTATAAATTTTAACGACTTTTTTTGCCTGAAAAAAAAAAAAAAAGGAATCTAGGATACATCATATGTCGGAGAGGGGCTGGTTGGCTATTAATGGATACGATCAGGGAGCATAGACACTAACCGCAGTAACCCCACAATTAATGAAAACCTAGCACTTAGATGACTATACATACCCATACACTGAGCGACTGTACACGAGTTAGGGGTAGGTAGTTAGTGTGTGATTGAAAAATTGGTAGATCGGTGGGTGGGTAGCAGAATATGGCAAAGAGGAAATGGCAAATCAATATATATATATATATATATATATATATATATATATATATATATATATATATATATATATATATATATATATGTGTGTGTGTGTGTGTGTGTGTGTGAGTGAGAGAGAGAGAGAGAGAGAGAGAGAGAGAGAGAGAGAGAGAGAGAGAGAGAGCATGCATGCATACAACTGAATGGATGGATACAACACGTCTCCAACAGAATTATTCCAGTCATTCTCAGCAGTTATATATGAAAGGGAAGTAGAGTCAGATAAAGGACGTTTGTCCACCTATTGAGGCATATTGTAACGCACTTGCGTAAATACAGTAGTCATCAGACAAAGCGGCGTATCCTCCAGTGTAGAGCAGTGACCCCGTGTCAACTGACCAGCGAGCCAGCTGTGATGTCATTTTCTCACTCAGTCCTGCCGGCAGTGTGACCTTTCTATTTGGCTGGCCCAAGGGACGGTGTTTGCTGTGTGCGTTAAGTTTGCAAAGTAAACATTAAAGAACATTTTTAGACCGTCTGGGTGTCATAGAACTTGATTTGACTGCGTTAACCTGGACGTACTAAAAGTGTTATTTTACTAGCAGTATCGTGATTGTTTTAACTGGTTCCGGCAATATCTAATGAAAGATGGTTAGTTAGTCATAAATGATATGTATATATTATAAGTACCATATTATATTACAGTATTATCTTTGGTACATTAACGAACGTCTCCAAGGTTGGTACGCATGATAGGGGGGAAAAACTGTTGGGGCCCGCCCCTGTCTTAGAAGGTCTTTCCCATCAGTTTATAGTATAGATCTTCAAGCATTTATCATCATGTGGATATATTGTGTTTTATGGAAAGCCTTTGTGTAGTCAATGACGCAAAGATGTAGGTCTTTGTTTAAGTGTACACTAGTGAATCTTATAACTAAAAAAGAAAAAAAGTCGACAGGGTCGACTTCATTGCACCGGGTTTTATCCCAAATGGCTCAGTCTCTTTCCGCAGCACGGAAAGCATGGCACAAAGCACGAACTCCGTAGCTTTTAGCGACGACCCACAGGAGTCTCCGAAACATTTAACTCGTAAACCGAAGGACGCGGCCCGGAATCGAACCCACAATCTTCGGAGCACGAGTCAAACGGCAAAAACATTTCGCCGGTGGGGAATCGAACCACGGTCTCCCGTTTTACAGGCGGAAATACTTACCGCTATGCTACTGAGGACACTGAGAATCTTATAACTGATCTGCGGCATTCGTCCTATGCAGTGAAAATATTAGAAATTTAGAAAGGTATGAGGGGAATCACCATTGGGTGATGTGACATCTATAGTATTAGATATGAAGATGATATACAGTATTGATTGTAGACAACGAACAGAATCTGCAACATTTAGTAGATGCGGTCATTGTACACAGTGAACAACTAGGGTTAAAATGAAATTGCCCCCGGGAAGGTTAACCCGGTCAACAAATGCCCGCAGAAGTCAGATGTGTCGGCCTAACGGCGCAAGAACACAGCTCTGCTGTAAACAGGCACAATGCAATCACATCCGGAAAAAAAACTCCGGATGAACGAAGAAGAAGAATGAAATTGCAAGAAGACACAGATTATGGTTGTCTCCAAGAAGAAATAAATACCACAGTTTGATATACAGGTAAACAAGTGAATCGGAGCAGTCGTTTCATCTGATGAGAGATGCCTTGAAGAGATTAAATCAAGAATTATAATGGCAAAGGTTGACTTTTGCAAGATGGAAGACATTCTGACCAATAAAAAACATATCAATGGCAACGAGAAAAATATTGTTTAAGTGCTACATAGAACCTGTACTTTTGTATGGATGTGAAGCGTGGACAATGAGTAGGCAAGATAAAAAAAACTTCTAATGGCAGTGGAAATGTGGTTTCTGAGAAAAATGCAAAGAAAACTATGGATCAATGAGCAAGTCCTACATGAAACCAAATAAAATTAAAAAAAAACATTAACTGATGTGAGAAATTAGACGTAGGCAGTCAAGATTTTGTTGGCACACTATGAAAAAACAAATAAACTAGAGAATTAGATGACAATTGGCAAGATTGAGGGGAGAACAAGAGGAAGGCAGAGAAGTAAATACCTGGATGGCTTGGACCCATGGCATGGTTGAGACAAGGACATGGAGCTGATCCACAACTCTGGTGATCATGTGAGGTGGCAAAATTTAGACAGCCCATGCTTATTGGTATGGCACATATGATGATAATGACTGTACGCAAGACCCATTCATTATATGCTAATCTCATATATAAAATACTTTTCTGAAGGAAAGTAAACTGTCATGTACACAAAATACTGTTCTGAAGGAAAATAAACATGCCATGTACACAAAATACTGTTCTAAGGGGGAAATAAACATGCCATGTACACAAAATAGTGTTCTGAAGGAAAATAAACATGAGGAAAGTGAAGGTGGTTAGCGTTCAATACACCACATCATCCATAAAGTGCCGATTGATTGAGGAAAGTGAAGGTGGTTAGCGTTCAATACACCACATCATCCATAAAGTGCCGATTGATTGAGGAAAGTGAAGGTGGTTAGCGTTCAATACACCACATCATCCATAAAGTGCCGATCGGTTGAGGAAAGTGAAGGTGGTTAGCGTTCAATACACCACATCATCCATAAAGTGCCGATTGATTGAGGAAAGTGAAGGTGGTTAGCGTTCAATACACCACATCACCCATAAAGTGCTGATTGATTGAGGAAAGTGAAGGTGGTTAGCGTTCAATACACCACATCATCCATAAAGTGCCGATTGATTGAGGAAAGTGAAGGTGGTTAGCGTTCAATACACCACATCATCCATAAAGTGCCGATCGGTTGAGGAAAGTGAAGGTGGTTAGCGTTCAATACACCACATCATCCATAAAGTGCCGATCGGTTGGGGAAAGTGAAGGTGGTTAGCGTTCAATACACCACATCATCCATAAAGTGCCGATCGGTTGAGGAAAGTGAAGGTGGTTAGCGTTCAATACACCACATCATCCATAAAGTGCCGATCGGTTGGGGAAAGTGAAGGTGGTTAGCGTTCAATACACCACATCATCCATAAAGTGCCGATTGGTTGAGGAAAGTGAAGGTGGTTAGCGTTCAATACACCACATCATCCATAAAGTGCCGATCGGTTGAGGAAAGTGAAGGTGGTTAGCGTTCAATACACCACATCATCCATAAAGTGCCGATTGGTTGAGGAAAGTGAAGGTGGTTAGCGTTCAATACACCACATCATCCATAAAGTGCCGATCGGTTGGTGAAGGTGGTTAGCGTTCAATACACCACATCATCCATAAAGTGCCGATTGGTTGAGGAAAGTGAAGGTGGTTAGCGTTCAATACACCACATCATCCATAAAGTGCCGATCGGTTGAGGAAAGTGAAGGTGGTTAGCGTTCAATACACCACATCATCCATAAAGTGCCGATCGGTTGAGGAAAGTGAAGTGGTTAGCGTTCAATACACCACATCATCCATAAAGTGCCGATCGGTTGGGGAAAGTGAAGGTGGTTAGCGTTCAATACACCACATCATCCATAAAGTGCCGATCGGTTGGGAAAGTGAAGGTGGTTAGCGTTCAATACACCACATCATCCATAAAGTGCCGATCGGTTTGGGGAAAGTGAAGGTGGTTAGCGTTCAATACACCACATCATCCATAAAGTGCCGATCGGTTGGGAAAGTGAAGGTGGTTAGCGTTCAATACACCACATCATCCATAAAGTGCCGATCGGTTGGGGAAAGTGAAGGTGGTTAGCGTTCAATACACCACATCATCCATAAATTACCGATCGGTTGAGGAAAGGAAGGTGGTTAGCGTTCAATACACCACATCACCCATAAAGTGCCGATTGATTGAGGAAAGTGAAGGTGGTTAGCGTTCTAAACACATCACCCATAAAGTGCCGATTGATTGAGGAAAGTGAAGGTGGTTAGCGTTCTAAACACATCACCCATAAAGTGCCGATTGATTGAGGAAAGTGAAGGTGGTTAGCGTTCTAAACACATCACCCATAAAGTGCCGATTGATTGAGGAAAGTGAAGGTGGTTAGCGTTCTAAACACATCACCCATAAAGTGCCGATCGGTTGAGGAAAGTGAAGGTGGTTAGCGTTCTATACACCACATCATCCATAAAGTGCCGATTGGTCCCTACACATATGAGACTTCTGCTATATGCTCAAGACACGGACAAGAGTCCTTTAGAATGAATGCAATCAATGCTGTCCATCATGTGCAGTGATGGTAGCATAGTTGATAGATTGGAATCTACCCTCATGACAGAAGACATGCTAGTTAGCAGCCGCCTTCTTCATCTGGAAAACACAGAATTGATGGCAGTTAGAAAACCCAAGATGCCACCCCCTGCATTGCACTTAGGAAAAGTCAAATAAAGTGATTCAGACATATTGTAAAAGAGAAGCCCAGTCAACTACTGCTTTTGTGTCTACAATTGAAGAAGCTCTGGCTATGGAGCTAGAGGAATACCAAGCAACAGATGTATATATTATATGAAGGGTTTAATTTAATACACACATTTAACAGTCCAGGGTATATATTTTACTCTAGAAGATGGGTATATTATATGAAGGGTTTAGTACACAAATTTAGTGCAGTCCAGGGTACATAGTTTATTCTTAAAAGTTAATTGCATATCCTTTACGGACATTGCAGTCAACCCCAGCATATTTTGGCTGTTCATGATTCCTGGGCAAGTTTACATTCAGTAGTTTGCCATTGCTTTCTGAATGACCGGCTCCCATACCATTTCATAAAAAACCAACCCAGCTGTGTTTCGAACGCGGTATGGCAGGTTTACGAACTGTGTCCGTAACTCCTTCGCCAAATGGGTATATTAACGAATGTAACACAGTCCAGGATGCACATTTTACTCTAGATAGAAAAGTTGAACTCCTTCTCTCTCCACTATTTATTGCAACAAAACACACAGTACTTAAGCATCATTATCAAGCCAGTGTAGCTAATACACAGAACAGAGTTGCATGGTTGGTTGATCAATTCTCTAGAAGACTTGAGTTTCAATTCTTAAACTCAATGCAGTGGCATTGAGGTCATCATGGCCCCTGAATCTATCGGAGTGAGGTTGGTGTAGAGACTTCTCTCCTGGTACCATCTTCTCAAGGCTTGTGTTGTAGAGCTGTCCTTCTCCTCCAAGCCCAGAAACCAGCGAGGCATGCACAACCGTTTCTGGAACTTCACATCTGCACAGAGGTATATTAGAATGCAGCCAGGTCATGATTCCGCACAGCACGTATGGACTGGCTGAGGTTAGGCTTAGGTCGGTAATGTTTCTGCACATATTTTAGGCATTTCATTGTCAACATACTCTAATCCAGTGTCTAGGCGGACAGCAGAACAGAGTGTATTTAATATTGTAGTATCCCCTGGTTTTGTACACAAATGGAACTATGTATTGTTTGTTCCAGGAGGTCTTTGTGGTTAAGTCATCTGCCTCATGCTACGAAGGTCATAGGATCATTTCCCAACTCTGTCTTTCATTTCATGAGACCCAAAGACCCATAAGGGGTCATCACTGGAGCTACAGAGTTAGTGCTCTGTGTGACACTTCCACAGGCTGCTCTGTGGAAAGAAGACCGAGCCATGCGGGATAGAATCTGGTGCAATGAAGTTGATCCTCTTGCATGTAACCCTGTTATTTTGTGTTCCACCCCTGCAGGCTCGAATGAAGATGATGTCAAGTCTGCCAAGGAATGGCTGGAAACAGAGAAGGTCTGGCTGGTTCATCGTGGAGGCTTCTCGGAGGTGTACCAGCTCAAGTCAGAGAGCATCAGTCTGCCCGAGGGACGGGTCCGGGTGAAGCTGGACACTGGTGATATTATTGAAGTGGATGAGGATGATATTGAGAAGGTCAGTTGGTACATTTTATATGTGAATCTGACTGTACTTGTTACAACTTCTCTGTTATGTGTGAATCTGATTGTATCTGTTATGTCTGCACTGTTATTTGTGAACCTGGGACGCAGATTCACCAGGGCCAGGTTCTATACTGGCCAAGACCTACTAACACATTCTAGTCATGCGTCCTGGGCAACAGGTCCCTTCGGGGTCCTGGCTAACATAGTAGGATCACTGATTCTTCCAAAGTCGGAGAGTATCTGCCTGCATGGCGAGGAACCACCCGTCTGCACACCAATAAGCCAGACATGGGACAACAGACACTCACGCAAACCTCAGTCCGGTATGACATCACGCTGATGTTGGACAAGAGAATGTCTTCATCCGACATACAGGACTTCATGCTGGAGTTCACAGCTAGCGAACGCTAGCAAGCAAGCATTTGTGAACCTGATTGCAGCAAAACAAGGGATTAAAAACCCCAAACTGTTTCATAAAATATGAAAAAGGATAAAAGAACACCCTACCTTTGTTCAGCATGACAGTTTGAAAGGCCTGGAACAAAATGAACAAGTAATCATATTCACACGGAGAATAGGACACTGGAAACTTCTGGGTCACTTGTATTTTAGGGTAAAAATTTATCCTGATTGAATATGCGGACAGTCTGTATATTTTATGGGAGTGTGATCTATACTATACATAACTCTTCAGACAGAGTTGTCTCCCACAGCAACCCAACTAAAGATAAACTCTATAGAGGTCTGACTTGCTCAAAACTGTACTCAAGTTTATCCTTGTGACACTGTGTCTCTGTGACACACCATCTCTCTATGCTTATCTATCTGTCTGTATCTCTGTGCCTATCTCTGTGCCTCAATGTCTGTCTCTGTGACACTCCATCTCTCTATGCTTATCTATCTGTCTGTATCTCTGTGCCTATCTCTGTGCCTCAATGTCTGTCTCTGTGACACTCTGTCTCTCTATTCTTATATATGTCTGTATCTCTGTGCCTCACTCTCTGTCTCTGTGACACTCTGCCTCTCTATTCTTATATATGTCCTGTATCTCTGTGCCTCAATGTCTGTCCTCTGTGACACTCTGTCTCTCTATGCTTATATATTGTCTGTATCTCTGTGCCTCACTCTCTGTCCTCTGTGACACTCTGTCTCTCTATGCTTATATATGTCTGTTTCTCTGTGCCTATCTCTGTGCCTCAATGTCTGTCTCTGTGACACTCTGTCTCTCTATGCTTATATATCTGTCTGTTTTTCTGTGCCTATCTCTGTGCCTCACTGTCTGTCCCTTTGACCTCTGTCTCTCAAGGCTTATATATCTGTATGTATCTCTGTGCCTATCTCTCTATCTCTGTGCCTCAATGTCTGTCTCTGTGACACTCTGTATCTCTGTGTATCTCTGTCTATGTCTCTGTAACACTCTGTCTCTCTATGCTTATATATCTGTCTGTATCTCTGTGCCTCAGTGTCTGTCTCTGTGACACTCTGTCTGTGCTTATATATCTGTCTGTATCTCTGTGCCTCTCTGAGCCTCACTCTCTATCTCTGTAACACTCTGTCTCTCTATGCTTATATATCTGTCTGTATCTCTGTGTATCTCTGTCTATGTCTCTGTAACACTCTGTCTCTCTATGCTTATATATTTGTCTGTATCTCTGTGTATCTCTGTCTATGTCTCTGTAACACTCTGTCTCTCTATGCTTATATATCTGTCTGTATCTCTGTGTATCTCTGTCTATGTCTCTGTAACACTCTGTCTCTCTATGCTTATATATCTGTCTGTATCTCTGTGTATCTCTGTCTATGTCTCTGTAACACTCTGTCTCTCTATGCTTATATATTTGTCCTGTATCTCTGTGTATCTCTGTCTATGTCCTCTGTAACACTCTGTCTCTCTATGCTTATATATCTGTCTGTATCTCTGTGTATCTCTGTCTATGTCTCTGTAACACTCTGTCTCTCTATGCTTATATATTTGTCTGTATCTCTGTGTGTCTATGTCTATGTCTCTGTAACACTCTGTCTCTCTATGCTTATATATCTGTCTGTATCTCTGTGTATCTCTGTCTATGTCTCTGTAACACTCTGTCTCTCTATGCTTATATATTTGTCTGTATCTCTGTGTATCTCTGTCTATGTCTCTGTAACACTCTGTCTCTCTATGCTTATATATCTGTCTGTATCTCTGTGTATCTCTGTCTATGTCTCTGTAACACTCTGTCTCTCTATGCTTATATATTGTCTGTATCTCTGTGTATCTCTGTCTATGTCTCTGTAACACTCTGTCTCTCTATGCTTATATATTGTCTGTATCTCTGTGTATCTCTGTCTATGTCTCTGTAACACTCTGTCTCTCTATGCTTATATACTGTCTGTATCTCTGTGGCCTCTCAGTGTTTCTGTCTGTAGGGGGGAGGGTGGTGGTGCCACACACACACACACACATTTGTATTGTATGAAGATTACATTTTGTGGCAATATATTGCATTCTATTTTAAAATTATTGTCACACTATTTTAAAACATCTTTAACCCTTTACAGGGCAGACGCTTGTCCATTTTGTAGCCCTGAACGGGCAAGATTTTTTCAGGTTTGGAAAAAGTTCGGGTCGCGTTAGTAAAAACATCACAAATAAGGTGTTAGTCAACCGATTTTAGTTAAATAAACAACACAATGAAGGGAAAAGCATGCAGAATATGTTACTCACGTGATTGTTGCCGGTAATCCATACATGAACACAAATATTTACGAAATACGGCATGTTGTTTGTGATTTTCCGTCACCTATACGGCAATATACAAACACATTTTCAGAATCATAATCACTTTCTTTAAAGTCCGACTCACGACTGCTAATGCAAAGTAACGCTTTGCACTGATATCTAGCTCCGATTAATAGTCAACTTCGTGCCCTTTAATGTCATTTAAAATGAACCTAGCGAAATCTCGGCTATCACTTGAAGAATCGCCGAAATCCATTTTGAAAAACAGCGTAAAAATCCCGAAAACTATCAAAAATTGTCCTTAAAAGTCCGTTTAAATTGATACTATCGCGTTTACAAATGGCGGCCACGTTGTCAAGCTGTAGGCGAAAGCGAAAGTAGCCGTCGGAAGTGTCGGAAAGCCGAGAGATCGCGATTTTACAATGCATAATAGTATCGGCCGGAATCGGCCGCTACGATCGTTTTCTCGCATCGGCCGGAATCAGACGATATGCCTTGTAAAGGGTTAATAGTTTCAAGGATGTTGAGATATTAACAATATTTTTCTTATATGGCTGACAGGCACCTCCCCTTAACGATATCTGTCAATACAGGATATCATGGCTGTTTATCCCTGTTTGTTATAGGCGAACCCACCCCAGTTTGACAGGGCAGAGGATCTTGCCTTCTTGCGTTACCTGAATGAATCAAGTGTACTCCACACCTTGAGGCAGCGGTTTGCAGCCAACCTGATCCACACATACGCTGGACCCAACTTGGTGGTCATAAACCCCATGCAACAACTGCCAGTCTATGGTGACAAGGTATGTTGGTGTGACTGTGTCACTGTTTCAGTTGATTGTGAATACTTCACTTATCTGGCAGATTTGTGTGTATGGTATGTAAGCAATGAGTGTATGAAGTATTTCACATATACATTCTCTCAGTGTACCTCTGTCTGCTAGTCTGTCTGTCTATATTGCTCTCTTTCTGTCTGGATCTCTATATCAATGCATGTGTGACTCTACCTCTGTGTCTTTGTTTTATCTTTGTGCATCTATATTCATCTTTATTTTTGTGTCTCTTTGACCATCTCTGGGGCTCTGTGTCCCTATATATGTGTCTCTCACTGACTGTCAGTATCCTGGTATTTGCCTCTCTCTCCCTGCCTGTGCCTCTGTCTGCATTGCATCGTTTTAATTGTAATTCTGTCTCCATTTTCCTCTGTGCCTATGTTTCTCTCTGCCCCTATGCCTCTATCACTGTGCCACTCTGTCTCTCTATGCTTATAGATCTGTAAGCGTGTGGTCATGAGAAGAGAGGCATGAGACAACATCATGATGACTGGAAAGATCAGCAGGGGCAGAATGAGAGAAATGGTGCAGGATTGACTGGGACAGTGGCCTGGAGGATGGACTGGGACAGTGGCCTGGAGGATGGACTGGGACAGTGGCCTGGAGGATGGACTGGGACAGTGGCCTGCAGGATGGACTGGGACAGTGGCCTGCAGGATGGACTGGGACAGTGGCCTGCAGGATGGACTGGGACAGTGGCCTGGAGGATGGACTGGGACAGTGGCCTGCAGGATGGACTGGGACAGTGGCCTGCAGGATGGACTGGGACAGTGGCCTGGAGGATGGACTGGGACAGTGGCCTGCAGGATGGACTGGGACAGTGGCCTGGAGGATGGACTGGGACAGTGGCCTGCAGGATGGACTGGGACAGTGGCCTGGAGGATGGACTGGGACAGTGGCCTGGAGGATGGACTGGGACAGTGGCCTGGAGGAATGTCATCAGTGGAATTGATCCAGAACACCGTGGACCGAGATCTAAGGAGATGCATGAATGCTTACGCTAGCTGGCAGGGCATGTGATGATAATGTACCTCTGTTTCTCTACCTCTCTTTCAGAGCTGTTGAAGGATTCCCCAGCTCCTCCCAAAACCTAGTACACTTTTGTAATTAGCCCAACATCACTGAACTCCTTAAGTTCCTTTGGATGCTCAAAGCCTATGTGAGGTATCTTAGTCATTGTCTGTTTATGGTTAAATATTTTGGTGGTTTCTGTATACATGTTAGTGCCATCTTTTAACTTACATACCATCAACTATGATCACAGAACTGGTTTATTTCCTTTGCACTACAAGGTAATTCAAATTCTGAAGGGATGCAGGCAGGAAGATATGCCTCCGCATATATTCTCCATGGCACAGATACTGTACAGGGACATGCTGAACAGCAGAAGGGACCAGTCATTGCTTCTGATGGGCAAAAGTGGGAGTGGGAAGACCACCAACGCCCAGCATGTGATGCACTACCTGATCACAGCTGCAGGCGGCACTAGCAATGTCTTTACAGGTATCAGCGATCACTGTTGATTGTGTGTCTATAGATTTCATTGTCATCGTCACAGGTGAGCTGGGTGCATGCATTACTGACATAGGATTTATGGGTGTCTCTCTTGGCATGTTTATACGTGTTTGCTGTAGAGTTGCTTCTTCTTCTTCTTTCCTCTTTCAAGGGAAGTGCATCATACCTAGCTATGCCTCTCAAAGGTCATTGTGTATGACTATATTTTGTCTGACTTGCGCTCAGGGCTTCCTCTTTTCACCTATATCCAAGAATGCTAGGTATCCGAAATCATGTGACATCATTAGATGTGGTTTTAGGAAAAAAATCTGAAGTCAAACCCAGTACCGTCTGAGGCAAACACTGTAACTTCTGAGGCAAACACTAACGTCTGAGGCAAACACTGTAACTTCTGTGGCAAACACTGTAACTTCTGAGGCAAACACTGTAACTTCTGAGGAAAACACTAACGTCTGAGGCAAACACTGTAACTTCTGAGGCAAACACTAACGTCTGAAGCAAACACTGTAACTTCTGAGGCAAACACTAATGTCTGAGGCAAACACTAACTTCGGAGGCATACACGGCTACCCCTTGTTAGGGTTTTATTGATATCTCTGTTAACATTTTATGGGTGTATCTGTTAACATTTTTAAAAAGTGTGTCTGTTGGCATCTTTTAAAAGTGTGTCTGTTGGCATCTTTTAAAAGTGTGTCTGTTGGCATCTTTTAAAAGTGTGTCTGTTAGTATTTTAATGGTTGTTCTCTGATAGTGTTTTTATAAATGCCTATGTGTGTTAGCATTTTGTAGATGTCTGTATTCATGGTGGTACTGCCATTGTGGTGTGGAATGTTAAGCCTTAACAAATGCCGGGTCATAGAAATTAGAGGTAATGTGACCAGTTCCTTTTCTTATTAAATTGTCAGCCAGAGTGTTGGTGAGATCACAACTCTAAAATGCTTTCAGTATTTGACAATATGTTTATACGAGAGGAAGTCAATAAGTAAGTCACAAATGGCTGTAGAAAAATAACTAAATATGATGATAACTTGAAACCAGTTTATTTTTATACATACATTGTCCCTTTATTTCTCAATATAATGTCCACCAACATTGATGCACTTATCCCATCGTTTTATCAGGCCTCCCAAACCGGTTGCATAGAACTGCGTGCTCTGTTTTCTAAACCACGTTTTCACTTCGCGAAATGTCTCCCGCCTAGGTGGGTTTTCAGTGGACCAGAAAGGTGGAAATCGCTAGGGGCTAAGTCGGGGCTGTAAGGTGGATGTTCCAAAACTTCCCACCTTGGTTGGTTAGCACAGCAGTACGTTGCTCTTTGGTTGTACACTCCGTAAGTACAGTCGCCATTACGTTTATGCACTGCGCATGAGACACCTAGCACCACCTGATGAACAGGAATATAAAGTTTGATGTTGCTGTCACCTAATGACACCTGTAGAAAACACCAACTACATTTACTTGCCATCCCACAGAACTGTGTGACTTACTTATTGATCACTGAAGACGATGCTGGTGTCAGGTACACAGAATGGAAGTTTGGTTGGTTGTGAATCCTCTGACAGACTGAATGTTAACTATTAAGTGCATTGCTTTTTCATTTGGGTTGTCTCAACTCTGGTTTTTCAGTGTGAGGTTGATGTAGAGACTTTCTCCAACCTGGTTCCAAAGTACTGTCTCCAGCAGAGCTCTCCTCCCCCTCCCCAAGCTTGGGGTATGTAGGATTGGTACTGGCACTTCACATCTGCAGAGAATATTAGAATGTGACTAGGTCATGATTCAGAGCAGCGCATGCAGACTGGCTGGGATTAGGCCTGGTTTGGTGATATTTCTCTCACAAGTATTGTCACTAGGCTCCAACCAAATACCTGAAGGGTGTATACACAAACTGTTGTATGGAAACCATACATCTTTGACTACAACCCAATGTCTGAAGGGTGTATACACAAACTGTTGTATGGAAACCATACATCTTTGACTACAACCAAATGTCTGAAGGGTGTATACACAAACTGTAGTATGGAAACCATACATCTTTGACTACAACCAAATGTCTGAAGGGTGTATACACAAACTGTTGTATGGAAACCATACATCTTTGACTACAACCCAATGTCTGAAGGGTGTATACACAAACTGTAGTATGAAAACCATACATCTTTGGTGTTGTTTAACAAAGCAAAAATACAAACCAGTGATAATATGTAAGTGTTTAATTCTGTTATTGCATCATGTGTCTTGTTGGCAAACAGTCAATTATAGTTTGCCATTTCACAAAAGGTATGTGTATTTTTTCCTAATTGTGCCATTTTGCCAGGTCATCCAGGTATTTATCTCCTGTAGCTATCTTGTGTTTCCATCAAGTCTACCAGTTGTCATCACATTTTAAAGATTCTTTCTCCCTATAACATGCTAACAAAATTTTAACCCTTAAGAAAGGGCTTAGTGTGAGTTGAAGGTCTGTGTTCCGTTCGGAGAAAGGCAGGAAAAGACATCTAATTTCTCCAAACAATTTGTATCTCCAAGTTCACTGTATTATTTGCATTTTCCTCAGAAATAACATCTTTTCTATCTGCATATGACTCTGTGACAAACTCTATGAAGACGTCAACAAGCTCAAGTTGACTGCTGCTCTCTTTGGATACATTCATTTGTAGGTGTACAGAGAAGGAGAAGAATATGACCATGTGCTTGTCTGCTTATTGTCCAGGTGTCACATGTGTACAACAGTAATGAGGAAGAGTTCTATTAACGTGACTTTGTTGTTTGTTTCAGTTGAGAAAATGGTATCAGTATACACCCTTCTGCATGCTTTTGGCAACAGCCGGACATCACTGAATGTCAATGCTAGCAGGTTTACTCAGATTTTCACCATCGACTTTGATAACTCAGGACAGATTGGCTCCGCCTCAGTGCAGGTAACTGTCAGTCAAAAATGGTTTGTAACATTCTGTACGTTGTGTGTACACGATCCTAAAAGTACCAGAGAATTTGAGAAATGGCACCATGGGTTGATAACTCACTCAAGGAGAAGAAGAAATGTCTAATACACCTCCATGTGGCAGTGGTTGGGAAACACACTATGGTGTGTCAAGTGGTTGGGAAACACACTATGGTGTGTCAAGTGGTTGGGAAACACACTATGGTGTGTCAAGTGGTTGGGAAACACTATGGTGTGTCAAGTGGTTGGGAAACACACTATGGTGTGTCAAGTGGTTGGGAAACACACTATGGTGTGTCAAGTGGTTGGGAAACACACTATGGTGTGTCAAGTGGTTGGGAAACACACTATGGTGTGTCAAGTGGTTGGGAAACACACTATGGTGTGTCAAGTGGTTGGGAAACACACTATGGTGTGTCAAGTGGTTGGGAAACACACTATGGTGTGTCAAGTGGTTGGGAAACACACTATGGGTGTGTCAAGTGGTTGGGAAACACACTATGGTGTGTCAAGTGGTTGGGAAACACACTATGGTGTGTCAAGTGGTTGGGAAACACACTATGGTGTGTCGAGTGGTTGGGAAACACACTATGGTGTGTCGAGTGGTTGGGAAACACACTATGGTGTGTCAAGTGGTTGGGAAACACACTATGGTGTGTCAAAATGCTGTGCAACAGAACTAAGTATTCACCTGGATAAATGGACAGCTCTGCAGCTGAGCAGAGCATGGCCCTTACTTGTCCTGACATTTGGAAATGGCTGTCAAAGGCAGATGTAAAAAATTGCCATATGGATGTGGAAGTCAAAGGGGAAACAGATTTTTCCAAGAACTCATGCGGAGATACATTTCAAAGTCAGTAATCGACCAAGAGCTGTTGAGATGCATGACTGGGCGCAAAAATAAAAAAAAATGGTGTATGTTTGAAAATGTATTATGTGTGTACCTTTCACAGCTAGTATCATGATAGTTTTGTTTTATTCTGTTTATCTAGGAAATGCTGTCGCTGTGAAAGGTACACATAGTTTTCATTCGACGCAGTCCAAAAATGAACTCACCCCCTTCAGAACGCAGGGATGGACCATTTCACCATAAATCCTCCTGGATGTATATTTTCTCATGCCTTTCATGTTCATTAGGTCATTCAGTTTGAAGACTGGGATTGAAGGCATCTAATCGTGTCCCTCCACTGTCTTCTGTGTCTGTGCCCCAGCATCCTTGCATGCTGTTATGTAGTTTTTCTAAGACATCAGCTGTTTCTCTGGCTCTAGATATTGCTCTCCAGTATTTTCAGCAATACATGACCATGTCTCATGTTCTGACCAAGCCAAGATGATCTTCTCTACTGTATGTCTTTAAGAATATGCTCTTTTGATTCTACCCAGCTTATTTGTTGTATCCTGTGTTAACACCAAATCTGAAATGCTTTCAAGTTCTTTTATCTCTTTTGTTTAGTCAATGTTTCAGAACCATATAGTGCTATGGGTTGGATATGTGTAGTTATGACCCTGTAGTTATGAAATAAATATGATGCATCCCATTTTCTGCCTAGAGATTTGTAAAACATGACGTAGTGATACAAGGATATTAACTAGTCTGATACTACATTTGTTGGCCGAGTTTGCAGGCTGGCAATTCAACGCTTTGTATTGAAGCTTGGTTTCTTTATTTTAAGTAAATTTCTGGACATAAGGTGTTAAAGTTCCCCACCCCTTGTTGCACTATTATAAGCGATCAGCCAGTGAGCGACAGCGACGAACCTGGCAAAATCATGGCTAAAAACTGACTCCTCAGAATTGTTTACGGCAATAGTCTTTAAATAGGGGTTAGCAGCTTTCTCCTTAACCCCGAATACTCTCGTGGTTGACGTGAGCGCACGAGAATTGGAAGCGGTTCGAGTCGTGGCATGCTGGTGAGCGTACTCTAGCCTAGGAATCAACATACAGCTGAAAGATGCTGATGTTGACTGCAATATCCTGAAACAGGGAGGAGACGCTGAAAAAAAAGTAGTCTTTAACCCTTTACCGGGCAGATGTTTGTCTGTTTTGTAGCCCTGAATGGGCAGAAGAATTTTGAGGTGCGGTAACATTTTGGGTTACGTTAGTAAAAATATCACATATATGTTTTTTAGTCAACAAATTTTAGTCAAATAAATAGCAAAAGGAAGGGAAAAGCATGCAGAATATTTTACTCACGTGAATGATGCTGCTAATCCACACATGAACACAAATATTTACAAAATACAACATATTCTTTGTGATTGTCAGTCATCTATACGGCAACTTACAAACACATTTTCCGAATCATAATCACTTTCTTTATAAAGTCCGACTCATGAGCACTAATGCAAAGTAACGCTGATCACTGATATCTAGCTCCGATTAATAGTTAATTTCATGCCTTTCAATGTCACTTAAATTGAACCCAGCGAAATCTCCGCTGAAACATGAAGAATCGTCGAAATCCATTTTGAAATACAAAGCGTAAAACCCACAAAAACTTTTTTAAAAATCTGTTCAAATTCAAAGTACATGCTTGCAAATGGTGGCCACGTTGTCAAGCTATCAACGGAACCGAAACTAGACAATCGGAAGTCTCAGAAAGCCGAGAGATTGCGTTTTTACAATGCATAATAGCCACGGGCGGTTTCAAACGTTTTGCCCGTTCAGGAGTAGAAACGTTCCCGGATGCTTTGCCCGCTAAAGGGTTAAATGTCTTGACATGTTCTTTATGATGGCTAATTTGATGATCAATTTGTTATATTCTTTACAACATCATTGCTTTAAAGTAAAAGGAATCTCCTACAGCTTGCTAAAAGCCACAAGCTCATCCTGTGAGTTCACTTGGTCTCAGTGAAACCATATTATTCCTGTTGTCACAATTTCAGTGCGTCTGTTTGTCTCCAACACATGTAAACCATTTCTGTTTTGAAAAAAAGTTTCCATTTTTATAACAGTTACCATGTTCACAATATCAGAAATCTGTGTTTGGCTCAAACCTATTCACTTCAACTCTGTCTTTTCCTCCACACTATCACCACACTCATTTATAATGGCAAGTGTGGTTCAAAATTCCTCATACATATGTGAATAAATGTATGGATGGATGGGTGAGTGGACAGACTGACAAACAGCATTATATAATGATTAAGAAAGAGTTTTTGTCGGGATAAGACAATGTGTGTTGTTGATTTTCTTACATAGGCACTGATGTTTGAGAAGACGAGAGTGGTTCGGAGGCCAGAAGGAGAACCAACCTTCAGTATTTTTTACCAATTATTGGCGGGAGCTGATAGCAGTCTGAGGTGAAATTATGCACTTGTATTTTTGATGCTTGTCTTCCACAACTCTCTTGTCTTTCATCTCTCTCTCTCTCTCTCTCTAGTCTCCCTCTTCCCCCCCCCCTCCTGTGGATATCTCTCTCCTGCTCTCCTCTCACCCTCCTGCTCTCCTCCTGTTCTTTCTCCCCCGCTCTCTCTTTCCCATCCCTACCTCCCTCCACCTCTCAGACCCTCTGTTGCTCTCACTTCTTTACAAAGTAATTATTTCCAATCTTTGTGTATTGCTTATGTATGTTTTCTGTGTGTTAGTTATTTTGTGTACTTTGTTTAGTAATAATATATATTACCCCTGGGAAGGTTAACCCGGTCAACAAATGCCCGCAGAAGTCGGATATGTCAGCCTAACGGCGCAAGAACGCAGCTCTGCTGTAAACAGGCACAACGCAATCACGTCCGGAAAAAAAACTCCGGATGAACGCAGAAGAAGAAGAAGAAGAAGAAGATATATATTACTGTTTATTTTATATTTGTTATATATTATTTATTTTATATTATTATACATAATAAGACCAAGAGGACATCAAAGAAGAAAATGGATTGATGACATCAAAGACATTGTACAATCACAAGGAATGACACTATCCAGTGCTGTGTGTGTTACACGCCCACCGGGCGCTGGAGCACAAATTATTCCTCCCCACGACGCTTGATGGCAGAAGTGGAAGATGATGATGATGGTGATGATGATGATACATAATACAATACATTTTAGGATCCTTGCTGGTGCTATAGAGTTTGTGCACTGAGCTGTGATTCTCTGGACTCAGGCTTGAGTTAGGAGTAGAACGCAGCACTTATGGGTTACACCCGTGTGCCATGATGTTGATCCGTCAACTAAACTAAACTAAGCATTAATAAATACTAAATACGAGTTGTAAATGGCATCTAGTATGTTTTTAGGTGTTGGTGGCGGGATGGCAATTAAAATACTAGAACTGTGTACATAAGCAGTTGATGGTCTGTGGATGAAAATGGGGCTCACAAAAAGAATTAGAAGGTGAATAGATACAGCTAGAATAGGCTAGGACTACTGTGCGACAGAGGACTGGTAGATCAGATACTCTCGGGAAGTTAGCTGCTCAACAGAGTGATCAATCTTACCTGCTGTTTCTCCCTCGATCAAAACAAAAATTTGAAGAATAGCCACCTGCAGTGCTGCTACAATTTGTAGTCAGTATTGCACAGCCCTTTCTCTCTCATTTACTATCTAAGTCTAAGTTTATAGGCTTCTTTGTAGATTAGCTGTAAGAAGTTCTGGAAGGCAGCAGTATGGCCTTCAGACACCATACACATGGTAACACATGGGTTTGATACCTCCAGCAAGGACTGGAAATTTAGTTGTATTACATTTAATCAGACCCTCGTCTGTGTTTTTATTAATGTTTATTGTTAACTCTCACAATATCCGAGTGTTATTTTTCAGGCAGATTCTCTTTATTCCTTTGTTGACACAATGGTAGTTTGATGAAGGAATGTGTATGGTGAAAAGGATGATTTCTGACTGTCGTGGAATCAGTTTATATGTGTAATGAGGACTTCGGTAGAAGTGCTAGAAGAATAACTGACATGGACAATATTATAACAAAGTTCTGGAATGCTGACTGATGATGATGTTTTATAACAAATTCCTATAGAATGTTTATACATGTGGTGTGTCCCGTTTTAATAGTTGAAATTTTTAGCAGATGTTTGTAGGTGTGTTGTGTTCTTTGTTCATAGTTGCAACAGTTAGCATGTCTGTTGGTGTGGTGTGTTATGTTTTCATGGTCACCGTATTTAGAATTTTTGCAGATGTGTGTTGTTTTCATTCTGAAACATTTAGCATATGTGTAGGTGAAGTGTGTTGTGTTTTCATAGTCACAACATTTAGCATGCTTTTAGATGTCCTGTGTTTTGTTTTCATAGTTGAACATTCACAATGGGTGTGATGCGTTTTGCTTTCATTGTTATATTTACCATGTTTATGAGTGTGATGTGTTTTCAGTTACAATATTTACCTTGTTTGTAGGTGGGGTATGTTATGTTTTAATAGTTACATTTAACATGCTTGTGTCTGTAGTGTGTTCTGTTTTAATAATTAAAAAAGTTACCATGTTTTTTGGTATGGTTTTTATAATTCAACAGTTAGCATTCTGTCGGTGTGGTGTGTTCTGTTTTCACCTTTATAACATGTACCTTGTGTGTAGGTGTTGTGCGCGTATTAAAAAAAATATGTCACTACTTGGAATTGAACTCAACCCACTTTGTTGGCAAGCAGGCATACTAACCACTACAAAACACCAACCTCAGGTATACTCGTATAAACATAATAATTATGTAAAAACATCTCTGTCTGATTTATAGAAATGAATTAATCCTGTAATACCATGGAGCAGAAATTCATATTTACATTTTTTCAGAAATGAACTTCAACTACAAAATCTGACAGATTCCAATTTGTATATGACACCACCACAAAAGGTTTGTTTAATGTTATTGTAAGAAAATGAGTTATTTAGAACTATATTTAACCAATTCTGATCTACAGAAGCAAATCATGGACAATTAGCAGACAAATGAGGAATTGTGTTGAAGCCGAGATGTGGTTTATAAAAGGATAAGAATATTGTGGATGGATACAAGGAGCAATGAAGTGGTTGGGAAAGAAGTAAACTCAACCAAGAGACTGGTTACTCGCATCAGAAGAAGACAGTCTACATTCTTTGGGCATATCATGACAAAGAGATAGCTGGAATATTTCATCACACTGGGAAAGCCGGAGGTAAAGAGAGGCAGGGGAAGACAGTTTGTCATCTTGGCTTGGAGTAATATCAGTTTCAGAAATGATTGGCAACACAAGAGACTGAAGGCTGTGAATAGGCATGATTATCAGCGCCACACAGCATGGACTTAATAGAGTTTTCTTCTCCTACTTTTTAATTTTCATTGTTGATGTTTTTCTAGTAAATGTAAATATGTTTTGAAGAGAGTAGATTTTTTTACCACAAGGTGTCCTAAGGTATGAGTGTAGTCTTCTGAAGCAGGCTCTAAATGTATGCACTGGTAAGAAATATCCATATTCTCAAAGATGATGCAGACAGACATCAATGGTTTTGTCAACTAGACAAATGAAGAAAAAAAAACAGCTAACATGAAATTTTAAATATGAATACTCTGCAACAGCTTCATGCTAGATTTGAACAAACTAAATGTTATGGACTGGAGTGACATCATTGGGAGATATGGAAACAGTGTTTGCAGGAAAAAAAAAAAACTGCAGTCAAAGTAGGGCAGAAGAAGAAACAGTGATTGTTTATATTAATATTATTCTATTGTAGCCATGCTGTCTGTAGTTTTCTTAAGCATTTTATAGTTTTTAAAAACATAATGCAATTTGCAAGCAGTTCTGAGTTCCAGAGCGGTCTCTAGATGTTAGGGCTATCAAACATTGTGTGAAATACTTGTTGATCCAACAATCATCGTCTGACATGAGTGTCTGTGTTCATGTTACAGGCCGAGGACAAGCAGAGAGCATCAGAGGCCTGGTCAAAGGTGTTGCAGGCATTTGAAAATGTGGGAATTACCAGTGATGAGGTTAAGGCTATTGTTAGTGTACTGGCGGCTATCTACCACTTGGGAAATGCAGGAGCTGTGAAAGGTAGAATAATTTACAACCTCATTATTTCTCTCTTCTTCTTTCCAGTTTCATGTCAGATTAGGCAGAGCTTTCTGGACAAGCTCTTTGTGTGGGCTTTGTTCACCTCCCTCCTATCTCCCCCTTCAGTATGGTTTTTATAAGATTGTCTGACTTTTAATATGGTCAAAATATTTGTTGCTTTGCTTTTTTATTTCTTCCATCGGCTCTTATTTTCATTCCCAACCTCTATTTTTTTTTTCCCCCGCTTTTCCATCCTGTCTCAGGATATTGCGGTCAACACCAGCATCTTTCAGCTGTATGTTGATTCCTAAGCTAGATTACGCTCATCCCCTTTTGGTAGGCCAGTATATTCCACATGGCTAATAGCAAGTGTCAGACCATTATCTAATATTACTGTGTCGTGTAGTTTTGATGTTCGCATTTTGCCCATGCCTTTATAATGCATATCTTTTATATTTTTGCTGTTCTCTGTTAGCCTTGAATGATGTGTGAATGAAATAATGTATGAAAGAGAGTGATAGAAGGGCAGAATGTTAGACGGGCCTGCGTGCCCAATTCTTAACCCTTTGAAAATAAATGTTCGTTCGTTCGTTCATTCGTTCATCAGCACGCCACGACTTTCTGAGCGACCGGCTCCATACTCTCGTATCCCAACCTCTATAGGACCTCAAATTTGTTCATGTTTTGTTTCCATGAAATGCAATGTATTTCTGTATATCCATATTTCTAAGGTCTCTGATTTTTTAAAATTACTTGTTCGTTGCACATACTGTTGTAGCATACAGCAAAGTTGAGCATATAATTAACATCTGCCCGTTTTCATTTGTATGTTATTGATTATCACTCCTTTAATCTACTAGCTATTGGTTAGTACATATACTGTCTGTGTATGTTTCAGGAAATGCTAATAAGCCACAGTTTGGCAAGCCAGGATCAGCCCAGAAAGCAGCAGCCTTGCTTGGCACCACTGTCGAAGAGTTAATCAAATCCATATTTGCCAGTGGTGGGACATCTACACTTAACCGTAGTGCATCTCTCAGGTATATTTGTTGCTTTAGTTTGTACTTCCTTCTTCAAATTCAGTTTTCTCCATTTGCTTGTAAATTATTGGCCATTTAGTCAATCTTTCCACTTTTGCAGAAGTCATTTGATTCTCTGGAGAACCAAGAGCTTAGAATGCCATATACTAGCAGTTGAAGGGGTGGATTTTTCAACTGGTGAGACAAAGGTTTTCAGTCTGTGGGTTTGTAGGTCAGCATGGCTGAAAGGATACGAATGTGTGTTCTTAAACATCCGGTGTGCTGATGCTGAGGTCAGGGGTTCAACCCCCTACACTGGACAGTTGGACTAAAATGTTGACCTATCGTTCTTGACTTGGGGGACGTACATTACAAGTACCTCTGAAGTCTGACAAGATTTAGCCTGATGGCGAGGGACACTGTTAATAGGTTTAGCTAATCCACACACAAAATTAAGTCCAGTACTACTAGAAGTAGCGTGTGTAGACTATGCTTGCGTTCAAAGCCAGCGAGCACACAAAATAATCTGGGTTTTCACCTGGTAAGACAAAGGTTTTCAGAGACAAAGGTTTTCAATGTGTTGAAGGTGAACAAAGAAACCTGTAGAGTAAACAGTAAAAATCTAACCCGCAAAGGACATGCAACATTTAAAGGTTGACCTCTGAGCCATGAAGGTTAGGAAAACACATGTGCCACTACTAGGGATTGAACCCTGTACAACAGTATTGAGGAGCCAGTGCACTCGCCACTACAGCAGAGCTATAAAGAGTTAATAGAACCAATGCTGATGTTTGGAAGTGAATCATGGATAATTAGCAGATCAGTGAGGAATGACTTGAAACCTCCAGAGATGTGGTTCTATAAAGAATACTGAGAAAGTCAGGGAGGCATAAATAAAATACTGATAGCATCTTGAAAATAAACCAGCTGAGGACAAATGTTGGTTGCCTTCATACCTACAATTCTCTCTCTCTTTCTCCCCCTCCGCCCCCCCCCCCCTCCTCTGTCTGTCTGTCTGTCTTCTGTCTCTCTCTCTCTCTCTCTCTCTCTCTCTCTCTCTCTCTCTCTCTCTCTCTCTCTCTCTCTCTCTCTCTCTCTCTCTCTCTCTCTCTCTCTCACAGAGATAAAGGGCATGAGAGAGTGTTAAGAACCAATGGACTATAAAAAGAAGAATGCACATCAAAGAGACAGATAACAGTTGTTCAGCGATCCCGGACGATCTGAAGCAAGTCCAGCAGAAACTTGAGCAGGATGTCGCTCAAATAGCTGCTATAATGGCTGAGGCAGAAGACAATCTATCAAAAATACAAGATGAGCGAATTGAATTGAATTGAACTTTATTTAAAAAGGGTTACAGAATGGGCCTGAGAAAAGACAAGACACTTAAACAGATCAAAGAAGAAAGAGAGCAAATAGAACTGCTCAAGTCAAAGAATGAAACATCTCAACCAGAAAGCATAAAGTCTCAGATAGAAGAAGAAGCAACAGAAGAAGAAATAGAAGAGGAGGAACAAGACTACATCTACCGAGACCAAGTGTGTAGGGAGGTAATGAATCAGTATCACTCTCCACCAAGATCGAACTATCGAGCCGCCCACGACACACAAAATCAAAGAAGACTGAGAAGATTCGAAGACAAACCAAGATGGGGAAATAGGTGGAACACCAGGTGAGACGACTACCAGTAATCATCCCTGAAGGAAACAACATCATATGTTGGAGTGGGTACACAATTTTGCTAGACCTTAACAAGTGTGCGACTCTGTCCAGACATGTAAAACCACAAGGATGAAACAAACACAATTGCAGCCATTCAAACTTTTCCAAGGAAGCAGATATATACATCTATATTTACGAAAGAAGAAGCACTATAAAGGCCCCAAATACAATGAAATCGATATAGTCGATGCTTGAACGGGGCCATTCATCTCAGAAGCTGAATCTGAATCAACATCAGAGATGTCTTGGGACAGTCAGAGGTCATGTGTATTGTCTTGTGTTTATCCCCAGAGTGTCTGGTGCCATGGATAGACCTGCCTACCTACCTTGTGACAGCCAGTCCACACCCCAGGAGTGCCTGGATGGTTTTGTTGTTGGTCTGTACTCTGACGTGTTCAGTGCTGTGGTTTCTCTCATTAACAGGTGAGTATCATGTTCAGTGTGTGGTGTTGGTAATTGTCTGACAGCAATTCTTTGTGTACTTCATTGGTCTTGCTTTGTGGTTGCCGTGTGTGTGTGTGTGTGTGTGTGTGTGTGTGTGTGTGTGTGTGTGTGTGTGTGTGTGTGTGTGTGTGTGTGTGTGTGTGTGTGTGTGTGTGTGTGTGTGTGTGTGTGTGTGTGTGTGTGTGTGTGTGTGTGTGTGTGTGTGTGTGTGTGTGTGTGTGTGTGTGTGTGTGTGTGTGTGTGTGTGTGTGTGTGTGTGTGTGTGTGTGTGTGTGTTGTGTGTGTGTGTGTGTGTGTGTGTGTGGTGTGTGTGTGTGTGTGTGTGTGTGTGTGTGAGAGAGAGAGAGAGAGAGAGAGAGAGAGAGAGAGAGAGAGAGAGAGAGAGAGAGAGAGAGAGAGAGAGAGAGAGAGAGAGAGAGAGAGAGAGAGAGAGAGAGAGAGAGTGTGAGAGAGAGAGAGAGAGAGAGAGAGAGACACGTAAGGATTATAGTTCCCTCATGTGTGTGTGTCTTGAAGTTCCCTGATTTGAATGTATCTCGTGCAGTTCTTTTGTATGTATGCAAGTCTTGTTGATGTATCACAGGTATGTGAAGTATGCAGTTATGTCAGATATATACATATATGTGTTTGCATGTCCATGCGTATGTGTGAGGAAAGCAATGAGTGGAAGTATCTAGCAAATTCTGGGGAGTTTTGTAGTTCAGTCTTGTGGTTCCATCAAATATATTTTACGTGTAATTATTCATTTATTTATTTCTGTTGACGACAGATCCTTGTCCTCCAATGTCCGTACGATCAGCTCAGTCACAATTGTGGACTCTCCTGGTTTCCAGAACCCTGGGGCTGGATCCAGTTCTGGTCGAGGCTCCTATACAACCTTTGAAGATTTATGCCATAATTACACACAGGAAAGGCTTCAGAGCTTTTTCCATGAAGTGACTTTGGCAGCACCCAAAGATCTGTATGAAGAGGTCTGTATTGTTTCATTCAGATTTCTAGTTATATACTACAGGGAAGTTGTTTCTGTTAGGGTAATTGTGCTTTAATTGTCCATGGTTGTGGTTTCCTTTATATTATAGTGTTAACCTAAAAGTTTGCGTGCCAATGTGTGTTAACCTTAAACTTCACGTGCGGTAATTAGAAGAATTGTTGGTCCAGTGAAAGTCCATTTTAAAATAGTAACACCAATGAATGAAGAACAATAACAAACAGAGAACTACTTCTGCTTCTGCATTTAATCTCCCACTGGGACCTAGGTACTCATCCAACTCACCCCAAGCCCTTTGTAGACTTGGTCATGATTTTTTGGACTGACTTAGTAGTTAAAGTTTTCCACAGAAATAGGTAGCCAGTTTTACGCACCCTCGTTAGACGCCCTTTATGATAGGCTACAGTGTTACTGTCGTTTGTTTCCGTGTTGTTTCACGGTTTTCTCTGTGCATGCACACAGAGAAGTAGTGTAACTATAAAAACACCTATCAGTTATTATCATTTAGATGGCTAAGAGATGGACAGTTAACTCATTCAATACTGTAATGGCACTTTGCCATGGCATGACAGAGAATAGTTTATTACATTGTGCTTCAAAAATGGCATAACTACAACCCAAGGTGATAGACCAGGGATGGAGTTTTACCTCTCTATAGCATAAAGCCTGGGCTGAATTGTAGAGACCATGTGTTGCCCATGCAGCATGATCCCTCTCTTGGCCTGCATGGTTTACTCCAGAGGAAAGGTAACGCCAATACATCTGGAAAAAGATAAGCTGCAGAAGCTGCTGGATCAGTAAAGCAATGATGATGTTTCATTTAGAAAATTCATTCATTACTGAGCTGATTATTTTGTATGTTGAACAATGACTATTATCAAACAATTTAATATTCTTCACTTTGTAGTACCAGGTGAATTCATTATATCTTTGTTGGTCACCCAGTAAATCCAATGCTTTTCTAAAGAAAACAATTGGAGTATTGTGATCTTAAAGATACTAACTCACCTTTATATAGTGACTTACTTGTGAAATTCTAAAGAAAACAAAGTGTTGTAATCTGACTCACAAATGTATAGTGACTTACTTGTGAGAGCATGAGCTTATAGTTTTTAATAACTTAGATCTCAGTTAGCCATTTAATTTCTTTCATGTCATTTAGTTCCATTTGTTCATTCATCTAAGTCATTCTGATTTTATTTTATTTTAGTGAGTAATTAAGATAACTTTTCATGTGTTAATTTTGAAATTTTATTTTAATAGTTAGTTAAGTGTGTTGAATATTGTTTTTTGTTTGCAATAATGAATTATAAATAATTGGTTAATCATGATAATAATTATGAAAGTACAGAAAATATGTTGTGGTCAGTCACATTGTGATAACACAAAATGTGAATACATGATATATTTCAGGAGAACATAGAGTTGGATCTTGACATTACCACCTCTAATCCTTCAAACTTGGTAACTCTGCTGGACAGACCTCCGCAGCATGGCCTGGTGAGTTGTCAGCATGTAACCCTCTTTCATACACAGCAAGTAATGATTGTATAGGTTACAGATACCGCAGATCAGGGCTGGAAATGATTGTTCACATTTAATCATGGATTAAATATATCTTGTGTATGGATAAATAGTTTTCTTGATTATCCTGGTTATGTTTTTAATTGATTGTTTATGTGTTAAACTTATTCTGAATTTTATATTTGAACTATTATTGTTTCTTGATGTTTTCAATGTTATATTGACTGTTATTGTTTCTTGATGTTTTCAGTTAATTTACTTGTTCTTTTTGCTGGCATAATTTGTTTTATTACACTAGTATTATTTCCTCTCATAATTTCTTTCATGTTTTACACTGTTTTATCTATATTGTCTTACAGTGTGTATTTTTTTTTCTGTTTTGACAATGTCTATTTTGTCCTTGAAGATTTATTTTAAAATGTTGAATATTAAATTTGTCTTCACTAGATTTCTTATCATCTGTATTTCCAATTTTTTGCCATTATTTACACTTGTTATTAGTCCCTTACTGCTTGTCAGTTGTGCTGAGAGCATTAGATATCTTCATTGTGAAGTTAAGTATGGAGAGTGTGTTTTAGATATATTTCCACATGATCTCAGCTTACACTGTTACATTGGTGGTTCATATGGCTGAGAGGTTTAACATGCTTAAACCTTCTCTTCTGACTGTGGTGTAGTGGGTTCATTTTACACACCAGTCATTTAGACTTAAATGTTGACTTCTTGTCCTTAGCTTGAGACGCGAATTACAATGTTTCAGAAGTCAAAGAGGGTTCGCCTGATGACAGGCACACTGGTAATAGGGAAAGCTAACCCTCACACACAAGCTATATAGTGCACTCACAATCTATATAGTGCACACACAATCTATATAGTGCACTCAAAATCTATATAGTGCACTCACAATCTATATAGTGCACACACAATCTATATAGTGCACTCACAATCTATATAGTGCACTCACAATCTATATAGTGCACTCACAATCTATATAGTGCACACACAATCTATATAGAGTACTCACAATCTATATAGTGCACTCACAATCTATATAGTGCACTCACAATCTATATAGTGCACACACAATCTATATAGTGCACTCACAATCTATATAGTGCACTCACAATCTATATAGTGCACTCACAATCTATATAGTGCACTCACAATCTATATAGTGCACTCACTAGAAGTAGCAACTACTAGTGGTAGTTGTAGCATGTGTGTGTGTGTGGACTCGGCTTAAGTTCAAAGCGAATGAAAAACAAAACTGAAACATTGATTGGTTAGTCAAGTCAAGGTGCACACCATAAGTAGTACTGGATATATGGTCTAGCCCGTTATATTTATAGACCAGTGGGCACTCAGTTAATATGGTCAACATGTAACGTTGGCTGCCTATACTTCCATGAACATTTTCTGGTAACCTTTAGTCCAGGTCAGTTTTTTAAAATAATCCCCACTTTGAAGGTGGCCTGAACTTCAAGTGACCATAACAAACCTGGGTTGAATTTCATCAAGTTCACAAGTTCTGCTACAGTATAATACTTGGGTTTCTGGTCACCTTCTCTCTCAGCCTTGGTGACTTCAGCAGCTTGTTAGTGTGAGAGTGAGTTTATCTCTGTTGCAATTCATTGGGAACAGATATTGTCCTATCTAACTTGAATTGAGATCCTGTACTTCGGCTGGATTACTTGAAAAACTGGATCTTGAAGGCCAGGTGCACTTAAGCACGGGTGTCCATGGAACAGTGTGTCTTATAACATTATAAAGTGAATTGTGTTACACTGTTTTGTCAGGCCTGTGTTTTCATTGTTGCTTTCCCTAGCTTTTAACTGTTCCTAGTCTACCTACAAAGCAGCAGGTTTGTGTCTCTCTTCGTCTGGTCCCTCTCTGACATGGAAACCTATACCAGCAGCTGTGCTACCATCAGCATAGCTCTTGGGCCTATTGGAACATGCAGAACCCTCTACCACTGTAAGATGGAGACATGACAGAGGGGTGTGAGTCTTATGTTGCACAGCCTGGTCCATTAGGTGCATCATGGGAATTAATGTGATGCTATAACATGTGATCACAAGAAGAGGTAGTCATTAAAAAAGTCATGTGGTACAATATTGTATTCATGTAGCAGACAACCTGAGAAACCCTAATGGAAGTGCAAATGAGGTTCCTGGGAACAATGTAAATAATACCATTGACTGACAGAAACATGAATGAGATAATCCTTCAGGAAATAAATGAAAACCATAACATAGATTTTTTGGACATGTTATGAGGAACATTAACTTGAAAACTTAGTGACAACTGGCAAATTTGGTAGGACAGGAGCAAGAGAGAGGTAAATTCATAATTACCTGATTGGCTTGGCCACATGACATATTCAGGTCAGGAACAGACACCTAATCCAAGACTACGGTAATTTTGAGAGATTGCAAACCATGAAAGCCCTTGCTTATCGGCAGATGATGATGATGATACTGGTGTGGTTTTGCATGCTAGTGTACTTAGAGTGTCTTCTATGTAGTTTTTATCTGCTACACAGATGAGGTCATCTATATCTGACTTGAAGAACGCAGACAAGAAGGGACTGTTGTGGATTCTGGATGAGGAGGCTGTGTTCCCAGGTGCCAGTGAGGACTCTTTCATGGAACGAGTGCTCCAGCAACATAGTGAACAGCCAGTCAAGAGTAAGGGCATTCACATTACTGGTCCTGTTGTATGTGTGGCTGTGTTATATTTACAATGTACTTAGCTGCAGCCTGTCTGCTGAAATATGCATGAGAGAGAGAGAGAGAGTACATTCAGTGTGTACAAATTCAGTGTGTTCACATAGTGTACAGTGTGTTTGTACACATAAGGAGATAATACATATAGAGTGTGTATAGAGAGCGAGTGTAAACTTATAGTGTACACAAAGTGAGTTTGTGTGTGTGTTTACATGGAGTGTTTGTGAGATTGTTTGTATATACAGATGGCATGTGTGTGTATACTGAGAGAGAGCAAGAGAGGGAGTTGAATGAGAGACTGCTATCAAAGAATGTTTTAGTTCAGTCCCAAATATGACAGGTTACACAGTTATTTCTAATTGAGAGTGTATTTGAGGCTGTTCCTTACAGTATAGTTGTACTGTTATATGAAATATACTGTGCTATTTATCAGGACATCGTAGCCACTAGTATTTAAGCAAGCATCAAACTATATAAGCTTGATGCTTTACTTCACAGCAGAGACAATATTGTATCAGTAAGTTCAAGGGCAGTGCCAGATGTATGTAGAAGGATGTTCTTATATCACCCCATGTCTTGTGCACAGGTTCTTGTTATTTTGTCATTTCATAAACTGTCACATTATAATCTTGTCATTTCATTTGCTCCTGTCTGTTCGGGTCCCAGTCTCCTTTTGCTGTGTGAACCCAGTGAGAAAGAAAGATGCAAGGCTAATAACTAATGTTACTCCCTAGACTGCACTAACATGCCATGGTGCACACATTGTTAGCAATTGGTGCACATTTCTTTTTGGTTCAGCGCATGAACAAATATATTATGTAACAAACTTTAAAGGATAGGTTACAACTTTGATGCTAAATAGTGTTTGCTAACAGCACCTCACTACTTAAGGGAGCATTGCTGTTGGCATTAACCGTTGCCTGACACACATTGGTTTTCTTTCTACAGAAAGCAGTCTACTTCGCAAGGGTTCTCTTGGCCACACTTTTGTTCTGAACCATAACCAGGGCACCACACCGGTGCTGTACAATGCTCAAGGATGGTTGAAGGCTTGTCGAGAAAATCCAGTCTCTAAAAATGCTAGTCTTATTCTACAGGACTCAAAAAAGTATGTTGGTGGAAATGTTTTTTAATATATATATATATATATATATATATATATATATATATATATATATATATATATATATTATATATATATATATATATATATACACGAGGGTAAGTTAATAAGTAAGTCACAAATGGCTGTAGAAAATAGCTAACTATGATAACAACTTGAATCCAGTTTATTTTTATACACACATTGTCCCTTTATTTCTCAACATAATTTCCACCAACATTGATGCACTTATCTCATTGTTTTATCAGTCCTCCCAAACCGGCTGAATAGATCTGCATGCTTTGTTTCATTTAAATGCCTTCCCACAGAACTGTGTGACTTACTTATTGACTCACCCTTGTAACATTTTCTACCCAACTAAGCACCGCTTTACGGGAAATCGCTAGGGGCTAAGTCCACTGAAAACCCACCTTGGCGTTAGACATTTTGCGAATGACGCCAAAGTTGAATGTGAAGTGAAAACGTGGTTTAGAAAACGGAGCATGCAATTATATATATATATATATATATATATATATATATATATTATATATATATATATATATATATCTTTGAAATAAAAAACAGGAAAGATATATTTGAAGAAAAGTGTAGATCAGCATGGCCAATTGGATAAGAACGTGTGTCTTTAAACATCCAGTGTACTGATACCGAGGTAAGGGGTTCAACTCCTATACCGGACAGTTGGACTAAAATGTTGACCTATCTTCCTTGACTTGGGGACATAAATTACAAGTACCTCTGAAGTCGGAGTAAGTTCGCCTGATGGTGAGGGACACTGTTAATAGGGAAAGCTAATCCACTCACAAAATTCAGTCCAACACTACTAGAAGTAGTGTGTAATAAGTGCACACAAAAAAAAAAATTTAAGAAAGTGCTATATTAAAGAGGTAGAATGAGTACATAAGAGAGTTGTATGATGAAGAGAGAGCAGATATAACTGAGGAAAGTAAGTTAGAAGGTTCCATCCATCCATCATGTGCCATGCCGGAAAGCCTGGGCGGTCATGATTTAGCATTTCATGAGATCACCAGAGTCGTAGATCAGCTCAGTGTTCCTGTCTCGACCATGCCATGTGGCCAAGCCATCCAGGTATTTACTTCTTGGTCTTCCCCTTGGTTTGTTCCCTTCGATCTTGTCAGTTGTCACCAAGTTCTCCAATTCATTTCTTCTCATAACATGCCTATTCCAAAAGAAGAAGTCGCTCACGCTATCAAGCATCAGAAAGGAAAAACAAGGACCACCATAGAAGAACTATAAGTACTCCCACTGACTTTTTATAGTCAACCAAAAGTGTACCTTTTCCATGTGTGTTCAGTATGATGACTGCAGCAGGATCAGAACTCATCGGGGATGTTTAAAACATACTAACCTTTCCCTGGACATTGAGTTGGTATCTCTACTAGAGAATGGAAGACCTAAAAACTGTGGAGGAAACATTACCAGTACTTCAGACTGCAGAAATATATTTTTTTTTATAGAACTGACATCTCATTTGTCTAACACATTGAAACTCTCCCCAAATAAAAGAAAATACTGTGTATGGAAATGTCTTTAAAACAGCATAGTGTATTGAAATATGTGCGGAAAAGAGCACTGGTATTGAAAACAGTATTGAAAACATATAAGGTATTGGAATAGGTGTTGATGACATCACAGTGTGTGGTGAAAATTGCACAGTATGTTGAAAACAGTGTGATGTATATAAATGTGTGTTAACACTTGCATTAGGTATAGAAATGTGTGTTCAGAATAGCACAGCATTGAAATGTGTGTTGAAAACGTGATGTAAAGAAATGTGTGTTGAAAACAGCATGATGTAAAATGTGCTTTGAAAACAACAGTGTATAGAACATTTAGTAAATATTACTGTGGTTATGCTTCAACAAAAATTAATATTGTGTAGTCTTTAATGTAAATAATTCTGTTTGTAATGGTCAGTTTGCCGGTCTCCGTGGCGAAGGGTTACAGATGCGATTTGTAATCTCGTATACCCGGGTTTGAAACACAGCGGTGCTGGTTTTTTCTAAAACGGTATAGGTGTCGGTCATTCAGAAAGCAATGGAAAACTACTGAACGTAAAACTTGCCCAGGAATCATGAACAGTCAAAATGCTGAGGTTCACTGCTACATCCTGTGAAGGACATGCAACTAAATTAAAATGGTCAGTAATTGTGTCTTTGCATGACAACTGTACAAGGGAATAAGTTGATTGAAAAAAATTTCTAATGTATTGATTGGCATTCGTAGTAGTAAAAAGAAAGATGTAGAGATCAGAGGACAATCTATATAACTCATGTTATTCAGTGACCTCGAGGGTTTGATTAATTACTATACAAAGCTGTGTGTGTCTAGAGTTTGAATCCTACTTGAAACAGCAGTATTATGATTGAAACTTCCTGTATTCATCCACTATCTCATTATGTTTTCTCTGAAAACAGGCCCAGCGTTGCTCAGCTGTTTGCAGGCTTGAAAGGTCAAAGTTCAGGAATTGTTAGTGGATCCATTGTAGGAACCGAGGGAACCACGTCACTGCGTAGGGTGGGCAGCATGCGCAGGAACGTTTGTGTCTGGCCAAGCAGGACTGAAGAAGAAGTCTGTGTGTCTGCAAGTCAAGTTTAATGTGGTAAGACATGGTTGAGTTGAGTTTTGTTCTGTGAGATCTTAATGATGTATGTAGGGTTAAGTTGTTTGTGAACACGGTTGATGAGTTATGTTTTCATAGTGTGAGATTTTAATATTTGTTGTCAAATGTTATATTTTAAGGCATGTTGTCATTGAGTTATATTTTCTTGTGAGATTTTATCTGTCATATCTTTAGATGTGAAATGGCAAAGGAGCTTGCAAGGCCCAAAAAATTCTTTTGCAGTTTGTCCATCCAAAAGTTTTATAGAAGGAACATAATTTCAAAACAGTCTTAACCCTTTACAGGGCAGACGCTTGTCCATTTTGTAGCCCTGAACGGGCAAGATTTTTTCAGGTTCTGTAAAATTTCGGGTCGCGTTAGTAAAAACATCACAAATAAGGTGTTAGTCAACCGATTTTAGTAAAATAAACAACACAATGAAGGGAAAAGCATGCAGAATATGTTACTCACGTGATTGTTGCCGGTAATCCATATATGAACACAAATATTTACGAAATACGGCATGTTGTTTGTGATTTTCCGTCATCTATACGGTAATTTACAAACACATTTTCAGAATCATAATCACTTTCTTTAAAGTCCGACTCACGACTGCTAATGCAAAGTAACGCTTTGCACTGATATCTAGCTCTGATTAATAATCAACTTCGTGCCCTTTAATGTCATTTAAATTGAACAGAGCGAAATCTCGGCTATCACTTGAAGAATCGCCGAAATCCATTTTGAAAAACAGCGTAAAAATCCCGAAAACTATCAAAAAAAGTCCGTTAAAGTCTGTTCAAAGTCATTGTAGCGCGTTTACAAATGGCGGCCACGTTGTCAAGCTATCGGCGAAAGTGAAAGTAGCGATCGGAAGTGTCGGAAAACCGAGAGATCGCATTTTTAAAACGACTAGTCATCAAAGACGCGATTGGGCGCTATGCCTGTTTAACGCATCGAACGCTATCAGGCGCTATGCCTGTTAAAGGGTTAACAGAAGTGGAGAAAAAAAATGAAGATCACAAGCTGGAGCACAATTGCATAAACAGGCTCAAGTAGAAATGAGCTTCAGGCGAAGAGCAGGACACTCTGGACTTTGGACACACTTTTGCTGAATATGTGTTGGATTCTTTATAGGGGAAAAAAACAATACTGCAAACATATGTTTGATGTACGCAACAAAATAAGTCAAGGACCTCTGTTAACATCTTAAGATGTATTGGGTATATGGTGCTTATCTCATATTTTTAGACCAGTCATTAATCAAAGGTTGTGTGGTCAGTATCACACCAACCAACTTTTATTTTCCATAAGATGTCCAGGTACCCGTTTTAGCCTGTGTAGATCTGGAAGCCGCAGGTCAATGGAAAATACAAATCTCCTGCTATCTTTTTTTAAAAATAAATGTTTACTTAATCTATTTACATATCTTTTATTAATGATGTTATAATTAGACTTTCCAAACTTTATTTACTCTTTTGTAATTTTCTTGCAATTAAACCCCCACTTGTACTCATGCAGGATTCCATAGTGGATATCCTGAAGAAAACCAATGTCCACTTTGTTCAGTGCATACTGCCTCACCATAATGCTGGGCTTGGAGAACAACCTAAGTCGTCTAGTGATGACAGCATACTGAACGTACCTCTTGTGAGAAGTCAACTCCGAGGCTTTCAGATTCTTGATGCCATCAGGATACGTAGACAAGGTTAGGTCAATTCACTTATTTAATTATCATGGTACAGATTTTCTTTGTTATCTTATATTTTGATTTATTTGCAGAGACACAACACATTTGAAATTTTTTGTATAGTTCATGATTTATGATATTGGAATATAGGTCCATTGCCTCCTGTTTTGCATAGTTAGTTAGTCTTTCCTCTTGAGCCTAAGGCGGCGCATAGGGCAGAAGTCATGGCTCTCCATGTCTGACGGTTCACTGCTACCTGTTGTAGATCCTGGATGTTCACTTGGCCGTTGAATGAGCCTTCTCTGATGATGGTTCTACGCAGGGTCTCTCTTGGTCTTCCCCGTTTTCTTTTCCCTACTGGTGACCATAAGAGGGCTTGGTTGGGGAGTCTTGTCTTGTCCATTCTGAGTACATGGCCGATGTAGTTCCAACGGCGTTTCCTGTTTTGCATGTTGCCAGTAATTACAAATTCATGCTTCACATATTTCAATCTATCTGTCATCTTCTCTGTGGATGTATCCCTGTATCTCATTCCATTCAGCTATTCTGTTGCCAGGACACACTCCAATGATTCCCTTCTGATTACATGCCCAAACAATGAAGATTGTCTGCTTCTGCTGCTAGTAACCAATTCTCTTCATGCATTGGTTGCTTTCAAGGGTGTCTTCATTAACTGTTTACCTGTTTTCTTGTTCTCATTACTGTGCACTAAGAAGAAGAAAATGACTGACATTTTACCTGATCTGAACATTGAGGAAATCTGGCTTATATGCAGCATCATGTGTCGGAACCTGAAATACTTTGGCCATATTAAGCATCAGAGTGGCTTCAAGAGAACTCTGACAGAAGGCATGGTTGTTGGAAGGAGAGTCAGGAACCAGCACGAAGATGGACACAGGACACTGCAGACACCTGGGGCATGAAGATGGACACAGGACACTGTAGACACCTGGGGCATGAAGATGGACACAGGACACTGCAGACACCTGCGGCATGACCATGCCAGGGGAAGATGGACACAGGACACTGCAGACACCTGGAGCATGACCATGCCGGGGGAAGATGGACACAGGACACTGCAGACACCTGGAGCATGACCATGCCGGGGGAAGATGGACACAGGACACTGCAAGACACCTGGGGCATGACCATGCCGGGGGAAGATGGACACAGGACACTGCAGACACCTGGAGCATGACCATGCCGGGGGAAGATGGACACAGGACACTGCAGACACCTGGAGCATGACCATGCCGGGGGAAGATGGACACAGGACACTGCAGACACCTGGGGCATGACCATGCCGGGGGAAGATGGACACAGGACACTGCAGACACCTGGAGCATGACCATGCCGGGGGAAGATTGACACAGGACACTGCAGACACCTGGGGCACAAAGATGGACACAGGACCCTGCAGACACCTGGGGCACGAAGATGGACACAGGGGGAAGGGGCAGTGGCGAAGGATCAAGAATCTGTGGTACACAATGATGAAAGCAGCATTCTAGCAAGGGCATAATAGTGATGGGGTTCTCAGCATTCTTCTGTAGAACTACATCTCTGCAGCCTCCAAGTGATTTCTCACTGATCTGCATCCATCTGTCAGGATTGGCTCTATATAACTATGAACATTCTAGCTTGTATCCGTTGACAAAGATGCAATGCATGCAATATTCTTCATCTTGTGGAAAACAGTTTAAACTACTTATCCTTGAAACTCGTCTCAGGGGTAGAATTGGTGGGTATGTGGAACTAGATCTGAATTGGCTGGACAGTGAAAGCTGAAACTAGATCTTATGAGTAGTTTGTAGTGTCGTTGAACAACCTAAAATGCTGATGTGGAGGGAGAATTATGCATGCATTTAAACTAATGTTTCTGTTAAGGTGACATACAAATATTGTATATTTAGACAACATTTTAATCAATTTGACACTCACAAAATGGATTTATTTGTATGCTAACATTTAAGATTGATTTACGTAGTTTTGTTATATACACCACCAGCAATTCAGCTAATTCTGCTCTCACTCTCTTTCATAAATACACTTACACACCACGCGCACACACTTACACACCACACGCAAACACTTACACACCACACACACACACACTCAAACATTCTCTCTATCTCTCTCTCTCTCTCTCTCATTCTCTCTCTCTCTCTCTCTCTCTCTCTCTCTCTCTCTCTCTCTCTCTCTCTCTCTCTCTCTCTCTCTCTCTCTCTCTCTCTCTCTCTCTCTCTCTCTCTCTCTCTCTCTCTCTCTCTCTCTGCATGTGAGAGAGAGAGAGAAAGAGATTGTCATCCAGGCTAATGTGTTTTTCTGTGTTGTGTGTTGTTACTGTGTGTGTATTTCCACAGAAATTATGTAGTTGAGTTAATACACAGCAATATCATGCCTTCTTGTTCCATGTGAAATAAAGGACTCCCCTAATTGCTTGCATAATTTCTGCAAATGGTAGTTTTTACTAACTGAAGTAAAAACTACCTTGTGCACAAGATCATCTACCTTTCTACAGGTTTTCCGGACAATATGCTGTTCACTGACTTTATCAACAAGTTTGAGCCCCTAGTCCCAGGACTTAACAAAGGTGCTCGGGAAGAAGGAGATGAGAAAACGGTATGAAGTGTTTATTTGCATTTTTAACCTGCACATATTCTTCTTCTTCAGGTGCCTGGTATGGACCAGACATTGGTGACCTAAATTCTCCAATCCTCTTTGTCATCTGATATTATTATGAAGTTTGTGTTACTTATATTATTGTTTGCTGCCCAACAGTTTAAACTTTCCACAAGCATCTTTCTTTGTCTTTCTCTGCATTACTTGCCTAGTATTTTCACACTTAAGGCTGATTTCTCTTATCCACTTCTTCTGTTAATATGCTTCATAAATGTTATTTGTTTTTTTCCTTTTGATTTTTATGAGTTATCTTTTTAACACCTGCATATCTCATTACTTTGCCATTTTTTAAAACATTCTTCTTTTAAAGAAAAACACCTCCACTACCTTACTTTGTACTTTTCCTGATATTTTTGTTTTCACAATGTTGCACATTCTTGTATAATAATCTTTGGATGTAGCAGTTCTTTTCCTGATCTTATGTCACAGTGTCTGCCAGATGTCACATCCTCCATCAGATGTCACTGTGCTTATATTGACAGGTCAAATTCACTTGTAAATTATGTGGACACTGGCATCATTCCCCACTCTGTCATTTCCTGCCAGTGTTAAGGTAATTTACAGATACCAGCAGCCAAACACTGCTAGGTTCCATGATTGCAGTCTTGTTATGTCATGAGCAGTCATTTGTTACTTTAGTATCTTCTGTTTAAAGTACCTCCACTATATTACTTTTACCCTCACTGTGTGTACTTCAATTCTCAGCATAAGTACTTTTACCCTTGCTGTTGTACTATTGCCCTCAGTATATGTACTTTTCTGGTGTGATACTGGCCATATCATGCACAGAGTGCCGGTTGATCTATACAAATATGGATCTAGTACCATATGCCCAGTGCACATTAAGCAGTGTAACAAGGGCCTGTACGTTTACTTATATATAATTTTACCCTCAGTGAGTGCACTTTTATTCTCACTATACATATTTTTGTCCTCAGTATATGTACTCTTAACCTCACTATACTATTATCTTCACAGTATGTATGTTTAAGCTCACTATTGAGTCCTTTTTCTCTCACTGTGCAATCAACCTCACGGTATGTAGTTTGCCCTCTCTGTATGTAGTGTTATTCTCATTATAAGTTCTTCTATCGGCAAATAGGTATTTTTATCCTCAATTAGCTTATATCTTTCAGCTTTGTTTTATTCTTCTATATTTATTATATTTCTAGACTATAGGTTGTATTGTTTTCATTTCCTCCATTTAAACAAACCCCCCTTCTCTCTCTCTCTCTCTCTCTCTCTCTCTCTCTCTCTCTCTCTCTCTCTCTCTCTCTCTCTCTCTCTCTCTCTCTCTCTCTCTCTCTCTCTCTCTCTCTCTCTCTCTCTCTCTCTCTCTCTCTCTCTCTCTCTCTCTCTCTCCCTCCCTCCCTCCCTCCCTCCTTCCGTTATACTTTTGTGTCCTAATATAAGGACTCTTTCCCTCTCTAGTTAGATACTTTTTCCTCTGTTTAAGTATTTTTTTCACGTTATAATATTTACAATGTTCTGTTGTTTAGATACTATTGATTTCTCTTTATGATCATTTTTACCTCGTTCCCCCTTTTTAGGCACATTTGTCCTCTGTTTGTGCTTCTTTTTCTTTTTTAAATGTCTATAGACACATTTGATCTTTTATAGTTACTTTTGTTACTTTTTTGTCTTTACTGTTGATACTTTTGAAACTGACATGTCTATGTTTTCATTGTTGTGCACTCTGTGATGATCAGAAAATGCAGCATGAATTCTTTAGATTTACCCACAGATATTTGTTAAAATGGTGATGGTTTAATCACTTTTGTGTTAGCACCTATTGAGTGTGTAACCTTGTGTTGTTTAACCACACAGTTTGTGCTGGCTGTGTCACATTGGTCTTTATTTTGATTGATTTCAGACTGTCAGCCTCATCTTAGATAATCTGGATATAGACAAGCTCACCTATCGTATTGGTTGCTCCAGGGTAAGTCAGTGTGTTTGATGTTATATGTTATGTTATATTATGTTGAACAATGTCACTGCCCATTGAGCATTCCCATGCATTCTTAGTACTCTTAAGCAGCAGCCATCCCAAAGTATATCCTTCAGCTCACTGTTTCTTTGAGGAACTGGTTATGATACCTCCTGTCTTGACCATGTATTATTGGCTAGATGGTCTACACGTTCATTACTCTGGCATGCCTTGGTGCGTACATCCATGTTGGTGATGTGAAATGAGACTTCTGAATGCTGTCTATTCATTCAGTGCAGAAATGCTGCTTGAAATTTTTTGTAGCATGTTCTTGGCATCTGTTATGATTATCATGTGCCTGGCTGCCTGTTCTGCTGCCAACACTAAGTGCTGTAGGAGGCAGCGGTGATCTCCATGGTCAGACTTGATGTAGTTGTCTGGAACAGTCCACTATCCTCCTTGATAGTTTTCCCCATCCATTAGGCTGTGTACACCCACGCTGTAGTTGAACCATCCTTCGTCCACCCATCTGTGTAGGTGATGATGTCTTCTGGACATGAATACTGTTCTACTTATCAGTACTTACCAGTATGACTACCAAGCTGAACATTTTGTCATATGGCGAGATAATTTGTAGAATGTGCGGGCTGTTGTTTGTCGAGACTCCTGTCTTTTCCACTTTTCACATTGGGCAGTGGGGATCGTTTTGTGTGATATTCACTGGCACAGGAACGGAGCATATTGGGGACGACCCGTTGCTGTGAAGTTGGAACTGCGACTAACTAACTAACTAACTTGTAGAATATACTTGAATATTGCTCCTATACTCTTATGTATGTTTTGGAGTTGAATTCAAAATGGCTTAGTGGAATATTGTTCATCTATTAAGTCCCAGCACTGAAAAAATTAATGTGTCCTTGAAAGTCTGACACTCAATATGTGACCACTTGTCAGTCCAAAGAAGTTTAAAGGGGGATTCCAACAATCAGTTTGGCCAAGTGATTCAGAAGCTCTGCAAAATCATATATTCTTCTAATATGTTCTCATTCATTAATTTCAGAATAATTTGATACACATTGATTACAATTGCTTCATTACTATTTGTGCTGATAAACTACTACATACTTTACAATATAAATTATATGTTTCATTTATATGTGAAGTAAAGACTGATTTGGTGTCTGACCATTTTCGGAGTTCAGTCATGGTGATGATTTTTGAACAAATATGTAACAACATTTGTTATTCTTAACATTACAGGTATTTTTCCGTTCCGGGTGTCTGTCCCAGCTGGATTCGAACAGAGATGAAAAATTCACAGGCATCATAGAACAGTTTCAAGCTTTATGTAGAGGCTACCTGGGCAGAAAGAAATTTGAGAAATTGAAGGTTAGATTTGTGGACTTGTATACTGCTGAGCAAATTTGAAGAAATCTGTCAATAGAATGCATTAGTAAAGTCAGGGAATTCGGCAGATTATAAGTGGAATAAGATCAACAGAGGCAGATTGAAGTTGGTCTAAATATAGACACACAGAAGTTTTACAACATACCAGTAGAGACACTTTGGCAAGAGACTAATGAACAAGCATAGTAGAAAAACACTTAGGTCTTACTCAAAGCAGTCATACAACGGAGCAATTATTTATTAGAATAGGCATACATCAATGTCATACAACAGTAATTATACATTAGATACTATACATTTTGTTTTGGATGTAATTACATCATGTTTTTATACGAGAGTGTGGGATATTTGCACCTTTAAGTCGACACATCCAGCTTCATCTTGGGAATTGTTTATTGGGTTAACCTTTCTGGGTTGCTTGACAGGACATTCCACAACTTCAGAGTTGTGGCATCATCTTTGCCTTTCCATGTAAAAGTAATGCTCCCAACAAGCTCGTCCAGAGCAGCCCACATGCACACTCAAGGGAAGGCAAGGGCAGACCATAGGCATTCCCCACCTTCCAAGGAGTCTTCTTTGCATAGCCAACACATGTTATTCTAGCAATGGGCTCACACAAGGAATCGTCATGTCCAGGCTACTTAGCCTTGCTTCTCTATTTTAAGCTTTCCATTTATCATGGGGCTTTGAGACAAGAAGGTACAGTCCATAGACTTAGGAGTTAATGACCTCCACACAGTGAGTTTTGAACCTGTAGTCTGTCCATTGGCTGACATGTGGCAGACACTTGAACCAAATTGTCACTCGGTAGGATTCTTTTTTGATGAACACATCAACCTAATTGTCACTTAGTAGGAATCCTAAACAATGGGAATATAATCAATTTGTCAAATTAGTAGAGCACACCTTCAATGGATATCATTTACCCTAGATATGAAGGTGGGAGGCAGAGTGCCAGGGTCTTTTTCCATATTGTTTTGGGTTATTGCATTTCTTGGGCCACTGGTTCTGACATCTACTGCCAGTTAGTTCAGGCCTTTGATAGCCCTTATTCATTGTCTACAATCAGGACGTTTGGCAGAGTTTGATAAAACCAGCATAGAGCCCACTGACCTAAGAGGCGGTGTGACACAAAGTATCCTCTATGCGGGGCTGAGTGGCCTCGAGGTATGGTGTCCACCTCGAGTGCTGGAGTGGGATTAGTAGTAGGAGGAGCTGAGGTGGCCTAGTGGTTAGTGTGCTTGGCTGCCAAGACAAGTGGTCCAAGTTCAATCCCCAGCAAAGGCAGGATAATCTTTTCCAACTTGTTTGACTCTAGAGTTGACCCAGCTTCATAAAAATAGAAACCCGACAATTGTTTAGAATTGTCTTCGACTGAAACATGTTGAGGAAGAGGACTGGCTGCCCCACATCATATGTTGTGGGCTACAATATGTGAAATCCTAACACTTCATATCCCAATGGCAGTATCTACTTATAGACTACCTTTACACTGTTTAGTAGTAGTAACAGAATGGCAGTTTCAGTATCAATTTGGCTTGTTGCAGTGGGTTACATTTTGTTTTAAAAATCTTTGTTCTAATTTTGTGTGAGCAGGTGCAGCACACAGCTCTCAGGTGCATACAAAGGAATTTACGCAAGTACTTACAGATCCGTGAGTGGGAGTGGTGGAAGCTGTACACAAAAGTGAAACCTATTCTCAATGTACATCGTACAGAAGAGGAACTAAAAGAGAAAGAGGTGAGGGTTCTTGTTGCATGTGAGCTGTCACATAATCATGCAGTAGTGTGCCTTCTTTTGCCTGTCTGATGCAGTCTTCTTCTGCTTCCATATCTTCTTTTCCTTCATCTTTTTCTTCCAAGTGTTCTTTTTTCTTCCATGTCTTCTTCTTCTTCCTCTTCTATTTCTTCTTTTTTCTTTTCTTTTTTTTCCCTTATTCTTCCTCTTCTTTTTCTTATTCTTCTACTTCTTTTTCTTCTACTTCGTCTTGCAATCAATTTCTTTGATTATTGCAATATTACATGAGCTCTCATGATGAAATATGCGATTTTTTTACAGTTCCTTCTTAGTTCCACACAGCATGTAGCTTAGTGCTGATTCAGTGGGCCAGTATATCTTTCTTAGCTCGCTGTACAGGGAATATTCCTGCAGAAAATTTTTAGCAGTTTATTTTCCTGGTGCACATGTGTATAGTGGTTAGCTCAGAAACAAGCCTGTGCATGTTTATTCTCTCTGTTATCCCTGACATGAGACCCAAAAACTGGTCTTCAGTCCCTGCCATCAAGATTTTGATAGTCATCTTTGGGTTTTATTCTTTATCTTTTGATAGCCTAGATAGATATTTTTTCTCATGTATCTTCTGCTCGCTTTTATTTTGCATATTTATCTGCTTCATGTTTTCTGGGTAGACCACAGGGGGTGGTACACAGTGCAGTATATTTCACTTTCTGCCAGGGACCTTGCACGGCTCAGTCTGCAGTCTACATGCAAGATTACAAGACAGTTTGTACATCTCTCTTGGTCTGTACCTAACTTAAAATGCCATGTTAGCTACCTCTGGACTGGTAACATAACACAGAATACACTCTACCTTCACACATCAGCAATGGCACTGATGATATAATGAAGGGGAAGAAAAAAACACTTTTAGGTCACTGAGACATGTAGCCTCTGCTGGCCGTGCAAAGTCCAGACTTGGGAGACAAGGACACATTCATATGTAGAACTGGATTGTTGTTTTGTTAGGTGTGGGATTTCTGAAAATATCCATTGCATATTTATGATGGACATGAACTGCTACTCTTGTTACCAAAAGCATGCACATCAGCTTTTAACAAGATGAATATCTTTAATGGAAAACAATTGTTATACTCATCATCATGTAGAAAATCCTTAGAAGAATGCCATTCTCATCACATCTGGTCAGGAAGGCTCTTGATCCTGTCTGATGCATTATCATGCCCAGGGTGCCAATGTCCTGTGTTCACCTTCCTGTTCGTTGAACTTCTCCTCATCTTCCAGGAACCAAGCCTTCCATTACTGCTCTTTCTAAACTACTGACATTTAATATAGTCAAAGTATTCCAGTTTCCATGACAAGATGCTATATATGAGCCAGTTATTTGCTGATGTTCAGATCTGGTAGAATGTCAGTATTTGTAATTCATCTAGATCCACAATATTCTCAGAATGTTTCTGTAATATTTAAGTTGAAGAGCCTCAAGTTTCTTCATTAGTTATAATGAAATAGTTCATGATTCACATCCTTCGTAGCCTCAGGAAACATTTTCAAAATATGTACTTGTATCTGTTTGCTGGTGTTCTACCATAGTCTGTATGTACCTAATGAAGAATCAGATTCGCTGGGCTGGTCACTTGACTCGCATGCCAGATCACAGTCTCCATAAACGAATTTTTTACGGCGAGTTGCGTTGTGGTAAACGCTGCCAAGGCGGCCAGAGGAAATGCTTTAAAGACACTCTGAAAATCTCACTGAATGCTTTTGGAATTCATCATGACACCTGGGAGACTGCAGCCAGAGACCAAAATTCATGGTGTGCATCATTATGCAAGGGTGCAGTCACGTGTGAGGCAACCAGGGCTGCAAGAGCTGTGAAGAAAAGACAGAACAGAAAAACCACTGCAGAAAATCCTCCCCCAGAAACGTCAAGCATTCTTTGTCCACATTGTCAAAGAATATTTCGAGCCAAAATAGGCCTTATCAGCCATCTTAGAACTCACGGCTCCATACTTTCAACCCCACTGGATGAAATGAATGGTCATCATCATTCTTGATGGACAAACAACACCACAGGCTGTTAATGCTGATTAACCTCCGTACTGCTAAGGCCAGTCGTCTGCTAATTTGTTTGGAACAGTTGCCATTGTTGTTAACTGTAGGGTCAAGGTACTCAGTCAAGTATGTGACACTGACAGTGTCTTCATTGTTGATTGTAACTTGTGGTTGACCTCTAGCTCTGACTGTGGACATTTGTTCTGTTCATGTTTAGAACAAGAAGTCTTTTGACAGGGAGGATTAATCATTATAGGCCCTTGCCACTGTTTGAGAAAAGGACACTATAATCTGCATATCTGAGTTCTGGAATTCTATTTCCACCATGTATGAATGTTTGATGTGTTTTTCCTTGACAGATTGTAATGAGTTGTTAATAAGTAACATAGAATGTAATGTGTAACTGCAGGCAGAGATTGAGTTGCTGAAGTCCAGGAATGAGAAGCTGGAGAAGGAGAGGACCGAGCTGAAGACTCGATGTGATAAGTTGGAGAACCAGGTCAGTTTGTCGCCATCATTATCTACATCTGCACACTTCTGTTTCTTTACTTCATTGTTTTGATCGGGACATTTGATTAAAACATGATTTCATTTACATTTAGATATGGAGACAATTGTGATAATTTTCTTCAACTTGCTTCACGTTGATTAGTATGGACAATTGTATATGTGTCTGTCAGTCTAAATAATGATAGCTCTTTGTTTTTCCTTTTATTGTGTTAGTTGGTGTTGTCTTCCAAAGCTTGCCTTTGGCAGGATTTCATTGAAATTATATTGATTGCATATATCATCTTTTGCTATAAGAGAAAGGACATTAGAAAGAAAAAGTGCTGAAAGGGTTGGTAAGAGTGGCATGGAAAATGTAATATATTGTTTTTCATGGTTACTGTGTGAAAGACGTAATGGCAAGTGAGTCATTTTCTCACACTTACTCATAGTTGAACATAAAATAGCATGGGTTTGTGGTGTGAACCTCATTGTCAGTATTGAACTTCCATATGGTTAGTCAGCCACCTGGTGGTACAATGATTTTGTGACTTGTATCACTGTGATTAACCATCACTTTCTCCTTTTAGCTAGCTGAGGTTACAGCAGACTTAGCAGAGGAGAACACAACATCCGTTGAGGCAGCTGACTTGCTTGAGGCAGAGACCGCAGACAGAATGAGGTTGGAGAAAGAACTTAGAGAACTTCAGGTATGTTTCTGTTGACATTACCCAGTTAAATGACTTTTGTTTTACTTTTCTTGCCACAGGAGTTATGTTGTCTATTTTAGCAGGAACTATTTAGCCAGATATTTTAGCAGGTATTTGTTTGCCATATACTTTACAGGAATTTGGTTTAGCTGTGTTAATTAGGAAATAGGTTCTTGTCCCGTGTACTTTTCATAATCATGTAGTGAATTACATTGCACTGTTTCATTAAGCCTGTGGATCAGTATATCCAACTTCGACAAGCATTTTTTGGGGGGTTTGCTTTCCTTAGCCTTTGATTGATTGTCCCCAGTCTACCTCCAAGTCAGCAGGCTTGTGTATCTTTTTGTCTAGTCCCGACCCCTTGACCTTTCCAAAATGGGAAACCCTGACAGAAGCTATGCTTAATCTGTGATTTATGTTTTCATTCTTTTTTTTTCCAAAGACTTCTATACATGATTTATTCAAAATTTCTTTAACTTGCTGCCAGCAATTTTCTGTATTCGCTTACCTCATCTACAAATTGTCCAAAATTCTAAGAAAAACAATTTCCACCTCATTTAACTGGCTTCCTCAGCTTTGGTTGCAACTGATTTGCAGTTTGATTTTTTTAATGGTCATTTGTATTTTTCACCTTGACTACAATTGCTGTGCTTCACACCCACCTCATAATCAGTTGACAACATACCTTGTCATGGTACAAGACAATCTAACATTTGCTCTGGGTGCTGATTGGCCAGCACAGTCCTGAAGAATTGGTGTGACTCTCTTCTAATCTCAGTTGATTTTTATGGACCTTTGTTGTTTACTAATTGTTGCAGGATCTGGTATTTATTAGAGACTGGTCATAAATGATTCCTTCATTCATGATATCTGAAATTGTTTTGATGTCCATATATACAAGATATTATGTATCTATTGAGTATCAGCTTACTTTTACTTATCAGCAGATGCTGATTTGAATTTGCATCTTCACTTCTAAAAACTGTTAACTTATGTAAAGATGATTTCAGTTTCATATTAACACAGACATGATCCGTTGGATTTTTCTGTATTGTAATCTGGATAACATTCTTATATTCCTAATTTGTAATTTTCCACAGCTGGCTTTGGCGTCTCCCCCCAATTCTCCCCAGCGCTTTATAACTTAGAGGTGAATGCCATATCTGGAAGCCAAACTTCTACTGGTCTGCTATAAAGAAGTGATTTTTAAAATAAGGCTTTGAACATAATTTTATTATTGTCATCAATCACATCTAGTGTGAACAATTTGCTGTCACTGAGATTTTGCCTTGTCGAACATGTGGCTGGAGACATACTTGTGTTTGTTTGTGTTGACTTATTCCCATTTGATTTGCCTATTTTCCAGAACAAATTCACTGCACTTAAACGCCAGAATGAGAAGCTACAGATGGAGGTCATGCAGACACGATTATGGCAGGCAGAGTCAGTGGACGATGAAGTGGAAGGAGAGAAAGAAGGTGCGTGCTTATTGCTATGCTTCATATTCACATCATAGTCTGACAACATACCTGACAAGCTTGCATCTCTGCTGGGTGTTAGACTCTCAACAATTCCATGCTAAGCCGGCCTAGCTTTTGCTACCATGGAGATATGCTGTTATTTTGTGGAGGAAGGGCTTGGTTGGGCAGCGGGCCATACTGAGTTTGAAGTGCAACAACTGATCCAGAGTAACACACATCAAGGTGACATAGTCATCTACACTGATGAATCAGTGGTGAGAAACAGACGTAGTGCTTGGGGTTTTATTGCAAAGGCTAATGGAGGAGTCTTGAAAAAAGAGTCTGGCATATGAGACTACGACCTCCAGCATGAGAATGGAGGTGGATGCACTAACAGCGGCATTCCATTGGTTAGAGGAGACTACTGCAACACACATTGCATTCATTACGGATTCAAAGAATATGCTTAGTAAGGTGGAGAAAGGAATGTTTCGTGTGGAATAACTATCGTCGCTTCAGAAGTCACAGATTGTGAGAATTGTATGGATATTTTGCCCTGGCCATGTGGGAGAATGAACATGCTGATAGGCTAGCATAGAATGCGCCTCTTGGTGGTAGATTGCCTATGGACAAGGGGGAGGTGGTGGTGCACTTGTGGGACCAGGTGGAGAAGGCAGGGGAACAGATTGAGAACCCATATGTGGGAAAGAATGAGATTGCGGGGGATCGATTGGGGTTCTGGAAGAATCTCAAAACTGAGAGGGAAGACCAGGAGAACTTTAAATCAGATAGCGCTGGAAACGATTAGTAGTACGACTCTTCGCTGGCTGTTGAACGAGGGGACGGAGCACGTATGGGAATGTCCTGAGCGCAGTGATGTCGGTTCTTAACTCAGCTCAACTCAACAACTCAATTTTTTAAAGAACAAGACTAATGGGAAAAGAGGTAAATGAAGGAATAGAGGAAAGAGACTAGATTGATTGCAGTCATTGAATATAATGTTATCTGAAATATATTTTGTTGTTATTAATTCAGCACAGCTTGCACTATCTGTTGTGTAATGCCATGGAGAAACTATTGCAATTGGGAGCAGGGGGGAAAAAAAAGGGGGGGGGGGAGGCTGGTACATGGATCTATTATCTGTGTCATGATGGAGCTCATGGCAATGAAAGAGTTGACATGTTGGCTTCAAGAGCACCTGTGAGGGAACCATTGATGCTTGCTAAAGAAGATCTCGGTGTTGGAGCTGTGAATGGTGAAGTACCTGGATGGAGCACCAGGAGATAGTAAAACCTAGGCTGGCTTGGCATGAGTTGGTAGAGGGCCCATGCTCCCCCCTAAAAACATAAGAAAATGAAGGGCAGAAGAAGAGAAGAAAGAAGAACTGATTCTCCAGGATGGCATCAACACAATGGTGGATGAAACAAAAGGACTACAGTTGAAGAAATGTGGAGCTACTCAAGGCAACAGTTGACAGGAGTGAGGGATCTCTGAGGTGTCCTTAACCAGTGTGAGACAGACATATTTAGCATACATAGTGTTAAATTTCTGCTGGCAGACTTTACACTTCACTTATGGAATTGCTCCAAATGCAGTGATGTGGATTCTCTAATTTGTTGTTATGTATTTGGTAATTCTTATTTAATTACTTTCTGTGCTGCTTTTGGCATTATCTTTGTACTATTGACATCCTAAGTATCTTTGTTTTTGATATTCTTTGAAGAAATTGACAGCAAAAGTATTTCTAAATCCTATAAATGTAATAGCAGTTATGTGTTTTATTGGTTAGCCTTTTTTTTTGTTTTTAATTATTTTTGTTTTTGTCAAGCAGTGCTATGTTTTGTCACACATTACTGTTTTCAACTTTTGTTTGTAGATAATTCTGTTTACAAAGCAAGGTATGAACGAGTTGCCAAGGAACTGCAGATCACCAAGAAACAACTACAACAACAGCATGAGGAGGAGATGGAGCAGGAGCTACAGTCGAGAAAGCTCATTGAGAGGCGGGTAAGACTATATGGCTGTGCAGAGTTCATCATCTCTGTTTCTGATCTGTCTGCTCTGTTCAGTGTAGCTTATTGACAGTGCACATCAGACATGTTCAAAGTGTTCTGATCTTGTCTGTAATAAGTCCACCAACATACAGCAAATCACTGTGCCAGCTCAATGTTGATTGACGAGTCTGCGCATGTGGTTGGTCTGTTAGTTCTTGTTCCCTGTAAGTGAAGCGTGCAGTACCATTTTCCACACTTTGTGGGGTACTGGGTATATGATACTAGACTCATCTAGACCAGTCGTCACCTGATGGGTGACGAGGTCAATATCACACCAGCTACCTTTGCTTCCGATAACATTGCCTTTTAGGCTGGATTTACCTTGGAGCCTAGGTACATTTTAAAAAATCCCTTCTTAATAGGCATTTGAACACATGGCCAGCAGGCAAGTCACAAGTCACTTAACTACATGGTTAGCCTTGCTCCCTATAGCATGTATAAAAATGGCTTAGTTACCTTGTGATTGCTTGTGAGTCATTTTGTAACTCCTGTGGGTTTGTGTTTGAAGAGTGAGAAAGAGAGTACTTCTTACACCTGCAGATGTCAACCTGAATCTATCCAAAGAAAGCAGAGGTCAACTTCAGCTTGTTGACATCTCCGTAGAGTTTGTCCTCAAATGGAGCGGATGTAGGCCAAAACAGTCTTGTCTGTTCTGCATATGTTCAACACTCCTGGAACAAATGCCTCATGCATTGTTCATGTATCCATCCATCCATCCATCCATCCATCCATAATGTGCCATGCCGATAAGCATAGGCGGTCATGTTCTGCCATCTCACTCGGTCACCAGAGTCGTGGATCAGCTCCGTGTTCCTGTCTTGACCATGCCACGTGGCAAAGCCATCCAGGTATTTACTTCTCGGTCTTCCCCTTGCTTCCCTTCGATCTTGCCAGTGTTGGTTGACCCCAGCCTCTTCTACCGGAAGCCACGCTGTCCATTACTGTTCTTTCACTGTGGTGTTTAGTGTGGCCACAGTTTTTGTTTGGGAGACATGATTCTGTTTATGAACCAAATTTTTTCGATGACCAGAACATATATGAAGTTAGTTATTTTTTTGTTCCCAGCCACAGTACTCTGATAATTATTTCTGTAACACATATAGTTGTAATTGTATTAGGAAAAGGCAGGGGAAGGGAGTACATTAGTAGTATAGTTGTAATTGTATTAGGAGGTAGCAGTAAGGGAGTACACTAGTAGTATAGTTGTAATTGTTGTATTAGGAGGAGGCGGGGTGGAGAGGGTACACTAGTAGTATAGATGTAATTGTTGTATTAGAATGAGGCAGTGGAAGGGAGTATGCTAGTAAGTGGCACCTTGCCATCTTTACAGATGAAAGTATGTGGGTTGGAACTATAGCTAGAATTCCATCCCACAATGCCTGGGCATGGATTCAGAGAACATGTGTTGCCCATGCAGCATGATCCCTCTCTCGGCCTTGCCTTGTTTTCTCCAGAGGAAAGGATAACCAGTACGTCTGGAACAAGGTAGGCTGCAGATGCTGCCGGCTCAGCATCAAACCTCCAAGAGCAGGAGGTGAGTAGCGGCCAGGCCCTCACATCTGGGGGATTTGACTTAGAGGACGTTCAGCCATATCCCTCAGCTGAGTGCCTCAAATCAAGTGTCTGGTTACTCCTGCCTTTTACCTGCGCTTGGTTGAATTTCTTCACTTTGACATTCAGAGCACTGGGGCAGAAATGCGACGGCCGTCACCCGGTGTTGACGCAATGTGATTTCTGCCCAGTACACTAGTAGTATAGATGTAATTGTTGTATTAGGAGGAGGTGGTGGAAGGGAGTACAATAGTAATGTAATTGTTATATTAAGAGGAGGCGGTGGAAGGGAATACATTAGTAGTATAGTTGTAATTGTTGTATTATGAGGAGGCGGTGGAAGGGTGTACAATAGTAGTATAGTTGTAATTGTTGTATTAAGAGGAGGCGGTGGAAGGGAGTACAATAGTACTATAGTTGTAATTGTATTATGAGGAGGCAGGGGAAGGGAATACAATAGTCGTATAGTTGTAATTGTTGTATTATGAGGAGGCGGTGGAAGGGTGTACAATAGTAGTATAGTTGTAATTGTTGTATTATGAGGAGGCGGGGGAAGGATGTACAATAGTAGTATAGTTGTAATTGTTGTATTAAGAGGAGGCGGGGGAAGGGAGTACAATAGTAATATAGTTGTAATTGTTGTATTATGAGGAGGCGGGGGAAGGAATGTACAATAGTAGTATAGTTGTAATTGTTGTATTAAGAGGAGGCGATGGAAGGAGTACAATAGTACTATAGTTGTAATTGTATTATGAGGAGGCAGGGGAAGGGAATACAATAGTCGTATAGTTGTAATTGTTGTATTATGAGGAGGCGGGGGAAGGGAGTACAATAGTAATATAGTTGTAATTGTTGTATTATGAGGAGGCGGGGGGAGGATGTACAATAGTAGTATAGTTGTAATTGTTGTATTAAGAGGAGGTGGTGGGAGTACAATAGTAGTATAGTTGTAATTGTTGTATTATGAGGAGGTGGAGGAAGGGAGTACAATAGTAGTATAGTTGTAATTGTTGTATTATGAGGAGGCGGTGGAAGGATGTACAATAGTAGTATAGTTGTAATTGTTGTATTATGAGGAGGCGGGGGAAGGATGTACAATAGTAGTATAGTTGTAATTGTGTATTAAGAGGAGGCGGGGGAAGGATGTACAATAGTAGTATAGTTGTAATTGTTGTATTATGAGGAGGTGGAGGAAGGGAGTATAATAGTAGTATAGTTGTAATTGTTGTATTATGGGGAGGCGGTGGAAGGGTGTACAATAGTAGTATAGTTGTAATTGTTGTATTAACCCTTTACAGGGCAGACGCTTGTCCGTTTTGTAGCCCTGAACGGCAAGATTTTTTCAGGTTCTGTAAAAATTTCGGGTCGCGTTAGTAAAAACATCACAAATACGGTGTTAGTCAACCGATTTTAGTTAAATAAACAACACAATGAAGGGAAAAGCATGCAGAATATGTTACTCACGTGATTGTTGCCGGTAATCCATATATGAACACAAATATTTACGAAATACGGCATGTTGTTTGTGATTTTCCGTCATCTATACGGCAATTTACAAACACATTTTCAGAATCATAATCACGTTCTTTAAAGTCCGACTCACGACTGCTAATGCAAAGTAACGCTTTGCACTGATATCTAGCTCCGATTAATAATCAACTTCGTGCCCTTTAATGTCATTTAAATTGAACAGAGCGAAATCTCGGCTATCACTTGAAGAATCGCCGAAATCCATTTTGAAAAACAGCGTAAAACTCCCGAAAACTATCAAACAAGTCCGTAAAAGTCTGTTCAAAGTCATTGTAGCGCGTTTACAAATGGCGGCCACGTTGTCAAGCTATCGGCGAAAAGTGAAAGTAGCCGGTCGGAAGTGTCGGAAAGCCGAGAGATCGCGTTTTTACAATGCATAATAGTATCGGCCGGAATCAGACGCTACGCTCGTATTTAGAGATCGGCCGGTAACGGACGCTATGCCTTGTAAAGGGTTAAGAGGAGGCGGGGGAAGGATGTACAATAGTAGTATAGTTGTAATTGTTGTATTATGAGGAGGCAGGGGAAGGGTGTACACTAGCAACATGATTGTGTTCTAAATAACAACCGCTTCCTTATTTCTAAATAACAACCGCTTCCTTATTTCTAAATAACAACCGCTTCCTTATTTCTAAATAACAACCACTTCCTTATCCTCAGTTGCATGATGCTGTAGCAGAAGCAGAAGAGCAAAGAAGACAGGTGCAAGTAGCAAAGAAGAAAGTCCAAAGATTAACAGCAGAAATGCAGGACCTCAAGTTGCACCTTGAGGAGCAAATGTCACGCAACAATGAGCTGGAAAGGAAACAGCGAAGGTTTGTCTTTCATCCTCTTTAAGCTCTTAAGTCTACTCTGTTTTAATTGTTTAAATACACTCCTTTCACTAATCATAATTTTTGTGTATTTCATGTAGTTCCACTCAGGGCATTATCATCCTTTGGCAGTGAAATAACTAAAACCTACCTGTGGAGGAAACATGATCAGCCCAGACCTAGTCTCAGACTGTTTGTGTTGTGCTGAATCATGACCTGGTAACATCCTAATATGCTTCTTCTCAAGTGTGAAGCTCCAGTACCGGATATAAAGATGTTTGTGTACATGCACTGGTGTAGCTGTGGTTGTGTGGTGGGATTTATGTAACAGGACTTGTGTACCTTGGCTTGTCCAGCAGAACTTTAACTGTAAAAGTACAGGACCATTTTCAGCACTTTCAGGGATATTGAGTACATGATACTATCCCCACATTGTTACAGACCAATCAGCACTCAATGGGTGATGTGGCCAATATCATGCCCGCCCCTTTACTTCCCTGAATATTTCCTGGCACCATTGATCAGGCTTGGCCTAAAAAAAATATCACTGCCTTTTTGGGGATTTGAATGCTCAGTCACCAGACCTGCAGTGCACTACACATTCCATTTAACGGTGGTCTGTTTATAAAACAACCTGCACTGTTCTAATGTTATTTTCTTGATAGCAGAAAGTTAACTAGTACCTGGTGAAGATGATTGACACAGTGAATACATTACAAGAACAATGAACATTCTTCAGACACTTAATTATGAGTGGGAATTGTAAAGTCAGTGTATTTGACATGGTTTGATGAAAAATATTTTTTTTTAAAGTTACAGTAGTAAAATGTTTGACAGTCAAAATTAAAACATGTTCTAGTGGCATAGTGCCGGCTCCATGGCGAAGGTGTTATGGATGCAGTTCATAATATCACATACCCGTGTTCAAAACACAACTGTGGGCGATTTGGCAGCAGACTGCCTGACGTTGGTTTTTTTATAAAATGGTATGGGAGCTGGTCATTCAGAAAGCGATGGCAAACTACTGAACGTAAACTTGCCCACGAATCACGAACAGCTAAAAATGCTGGGGTTGACTGCTACGTCCTGTGAAGGATATGCAACTAACTTTAGTGGCATAGTGGTTAGTGCACCCATTTGCAAAGACAGAGTCTTGGTTCCATCCCCAGCAGAGGCAAGATTATTGTTTCCTACCATTATGGCTTTGACCCAGCCTCATAAAAATGGGAGCAGCAGTAGTGTAGTGGCTAGACACTCACCTGCTGACCTGACTCAGTCCACAGCTGGGTGGATTAGGAGTTTTTAAAATGGACCTGGGTTTCCAGGTTGCCTCAGGATCAAACGGTTCATCCAGCTGTGCATACAACAGATATTTGCCTTGAAATGTGAAGCCTTGAAACATACAGTCCAGACTTGGCCTTCATCAGGCTTGTTTGGAGCCTTGAAAGAAATTTGGTGGGGTCAGAAGATTGCAGATGTCATCGATGCAAAATTGGTGTAAGGCCACGCCCACAATCTTTCTCCACAGAAGGCATCAACGAGCTAGTGGACAGGTGGACCAAATTTGTTGTCAGGCATGGGATTACATGGAGAAATAACAGTCAATTTCCAGATTCACACTATTGGTAAACAGTTATTCGAAAAATTCCTATTACTTAATGACTTTCCTGCGCATTTACATTCATTCTAGTTGGTATAAGTTCATTCTAGTTAGCCATGTCCTATTCTGATTCAGATTTGACAATGAGCTTAGTATGGCCCATGAGGATGTGCGGGAGGAGAAAGCTATCAAGGATAAGTTGCAGCGGGAGAGAGATGAACTACTGGCAGAAAAGTACTCTCTGGAACAGTCTCTTCAGGTATTCATTTTATCTTTCCTGATATCAATCCAAAACTGGTTACATGGTATTTAAGTATATTTACAAATATTTGATCATGTAGAATTTGTCTTTCTCATTCACACTCAGATCCCAGTGTTAATGTCTGTATTAAAAGCAGTGGTTAGTTTCTGGCTTTGAACATTTCACTACAGTTTTGGTGAGGTAGAGTTGGCTGGTGCCATATGTGTCTATTTTAATTGTTGTATGTGGGCAGGACTTTGAAAGATGACCAGCCGTCACGCAGCATTCTAAAGTATTCTATACCAGATGCTATAAGAGAGTTGGAATTCAATGGATTTCTCTGACAAAGCAGCTTGATGACCTGGACTCGCTGATGTCATTCCATTTCTTTCTTACATGCGGAAAACTGTTTTTCAGATACTGAAAACTGTTTGTATATTTCATTTTTAGGGAGTTAATTGCAGCGGAAATGTGAACAAAGATAATAGGCAAATAGCAAATAACTGATAAAGTAATGTTTAATATGTATGAATGTTTTGCACTTTTAATATTTGTTAATTATCCACCAGTTGACATTTGTCACTTCCATTAATTTACCAAAAATCACTGTCACAATCAGTAGAACAATATTGTAGTATAGCCATATTGAAAAACCAAGTGAATCTTGAAAACATTCCTGTTGAAATTTGAAAATTTTCTATAAAAATAGTTGCAGGTAAAAATTACCACTGCAAGACTAGGAAATGATTGCGAGTGCAACATTTAAAATCTGTGACTATTTAGACCGAGTTAGTTCTGTAACTTATAAATATTGGCTATAATTAAATCCACAATGAAAGCAAAGTATTTCAGCCTGGTTATGTGTGTGTTACCTTTCAGCATATCAAAATGGATCAGCAGAGCACAGCAGAGAAATGTGAACGACTTGAGAAAGAGATGAATGACCTGCTTCTGACTGGCAAGGACAACAGTGAGGTGAGTGGTAAAATTATATTCCATTGGGAAATGGTCTGGTAGTCAGGGGTTGTCAGTAGCACCAGAACTTGATGTTGTTTATTCAGCTTCTTCATCTTTGAAGTAATTCTTAAACCAGTAGTACAGAACTTGATAATTTTTATTCAACTTCTCATCTTTGAAGTAATTCTTAAGCCAGTAGTACAGAACTTGATCATGTTTATTCAACTTCTCATCTTTGAAATAATTCTTAAGCCAGTAGTATAGAACTTGATGATCATGTTTATTCAGCTTCTTCATCTTTGAAGTAATTCTTAAACCAGTAGTATAGAACTTGATCACTTTTATTCAACTTCTCATCTTTGAAATAATTCTTAAGCCAGTAGTACAGAACTTGATGATCATGTTTATTCAGCTTCTCATCTTTGAAGTAATTCTTAAACCAGTAGTACAGAACTTGATCACTTTTATTCAACTTCTCATCTTTGAAATAATTCTTAAGCCAGTAGTACAGAACTTGATGATCATTTTTTCAAATTCTCATCTTTGAAGTAGTTTTAAACCCGTAGTACAGAACTTGATGATCATGTTTTTCAACTTTTCATCTTTGAAGTAATTTTTAAGCCTGTAGTACAGAACTTGATGATCAGTTTTTTTTCAACTCTCATCTTTGAAGTAATTCTTAAACCGGAAAAAACTTGATATTTTTATTCAACTTTAATTTTAAAATTTTAAGCCCCGTAAAATAAATTATTCATTTTAAATTCTACTTTGAAGTAATTTTAACCTTTAAAATTTTAACATTTTATTAACTTCTATCTTTAATAATTCTTAAAAATGAAGGAATTTACGTTTATTAATTTCACTTTAATAATTCTTAACCCTTGAAAACTTAAAAGTTTAAACTTTATCTTTAATAGTTCTTAAACTGAAGAACTTAACAGTTTTAAATTTCACTTTAATAATTCTTAACCTGAAAACTTAACATTTTTAAAATTTTTATTTTAATAATTCTAACTTGAAGAATTTTTGATGATCATGTTTATTCAACTTCTCATCTTTGAAGTAATTCTTAACCAGTAGTACAGAACTGATGATCATGTTTATTCAACTTCTCATCTTGAAGTAATTTTTTCAGCAGTAGTACAGAACTTGATCACTTTTATTCAAATTCTCATCTTTGAAATAATTCTTAAGCAGTAGTATAGAACTTGATCATGTTTATTCAACTTTCATCTTTGAAATAATTCTTCAGCCAGTAGTACAGAACTTGATGATCATGTTTTTTCAATTCTCATCTTTGAAAAATTCTTCAGCCAGTAGTAAGAAAATTGATCACTTTTATTCAACTCTCATCTTTGAAATAATTCTTCAGCCAGTAGTATAGAACTGATCACTTTTATTCAACTTCTCATCTTTGAAAATAATTCTTCAGCCAGTATAAGAAAATTTACATTTTTTATTCAACTTCTCATCTTTGAAGTAATTCTTAAGCCAGTAGTACAGAACTTGATCACTTTTATTCAACTTCTCATCTTTGAAGTAATTCTTAAGCCAGTAGTACAGAACTTGATCACTTTTATTCAACTTCTCATCTTTGAAATAATTCTTAAGCCAGTAGTACAGAACTTGATGATCATGTTTATTCAACTTCTCATCTTTGAAATAATTCTTAAGCCAGTAGTACAGAACTTGATGATCATGTTTATTCAACTTCTCATCTTTGAAATAATTCTTAAGCCAGTAGTACAGAACTTGATCACTTTTATTCAACTTCTCATCTTTGAAATAATTCTTAAGCCAGTAGTACAGAACTTGATGATCATGTTTATTCAACTTCTCATCTTTGAAGTAATTCTTAAGCCAGTAGTACAGAACTTGATGATCATGTTTATTCAACTTCTCATCTTTGAAGTAATTCTTAAGCCAGTAGTACAGAACTGATGATCATGTTTATTCAACTTCTCATCTTTGAAATAATTCTTCAGCCAGTAAGTATAGAACTTGATCACTTTTATTCAACTTCTCATCTTTGAAAATAATTCTTAAGCCAGTAGTACAGAACTTGTTGATCAGTTTATTCAACTTCTCATCTTTGAAAGAATTCTTAAGCCAGTAGTATAGAACTTGATCACTTGTGTATTCAAGCTTCTCATCTTTGAAATAAATTCTTCAGCCAGTAGTATAGAACTTGATGATCATGTTTATTCACTTCCTTCATCTTTGAAATAATTCTTAAAGCCAGTAGTATAGAACTTGATCACTTTTATTCAACTTCTATCTTTGAAATAATTCTTAAGCCAGTAGTATAGAACTTGATCACTTTATTCAACTTCTCATCTTTGAAATAATTCTTCAGCAGTAGTATAGAACTTGATCACTTTTATTCAACTTCTCATCTTTGAAATAATTCTTACAGCCAGTAGTATAGAACTTGATCACTTTTATTCAACTTCTCATCTTTGAAATAATTCTTCAGCCAGTAGTATAGAACTTGATCACTTTTATTCAACTTCTCATCTTTGAAATAATTCTTAAGCCAGTAGTACAGAACTTGATGATCATGTTTATTCAACTTCTCATCTTTGAAATAATTCTTAAGCCAGTAGTACAGAACTTGATCACTTTTATTCAACTTCTCATCTTTGAAATAATTCTTAAGCCAGTAGTACAGAACTTGATGATATGTTTATTCAAACTTCTCATCTTGAATAATCTTAGCCATAGTATAGAACTTGATCATCTTTTATCAACTTCTCATCTTTGAAAAATTCTTAAGCAGTAGTATAACTTTGATCAACTTTACTTCACTTCTCATCTTTGAATAATTTATAATCTCACTGAATATTCACCTTTAAATTTAGCCAGTAGTTATAGAACTTGATCATTTTATTCAACTTCTCATCTTAGAAATAATTCTTCAGCCATAGTATAGAACTTGATCACTTTTATTCAACTTCTATCTTTGAAATAATTCTTCAGCCAGTAGTATAGAACTTGATCACTTTTATTCAACTTCTCATCTTTGAAATAATTCTTAAGCCAGTAGTACAGAACTTGATGATCATGTTTATTCAACTTCTCATCTTTGAAATAATTCTTAAGCCAGTAGTATAGAACTTGATGATCATGTTTATTCAACTTCTCATCTTTGAAATAATTCTTAAGCCAGTAGTATAGAACTTGATCACTTTTATTCAACTTCTCATCTTTGAAATAATTCTTAAGCCAGTAGTATAGAACTTGATCACTTTTATTCAACTTCTCATCTTTGAAATAATTCTTCAGCCAGTAGTATAGAACTTGATCACTTTATCTACTTCTCACATCTTTGTGAAATACTTCTTCAGCCAGTCAGTACTAAGACACTGATCACTTTTATTCAACTTCTCATCTTTGAAATAATTCTTAAGCCAGTAGTATAGAACTTGATCACTTTTATTCAACTTCTCATCTTTGAAATAATTCTTAAGCCAGTAGTATAGAACTTGATCACTTTTATTCAACTTCTCATCTTTGAAATAATTCTTAAGCCAGTTGTACAGAACTTGATGATCATGTTTATTCAGCTTCTTCATCTTTGAAATAATTCTTAAACCTGATGCATGGGTATTTAGGTCATCTAAGCCTTGACAAATGGCCTGCATCCATCAGAGTGACATTGGTGTAGAGAATTCTCTCCAGGCTGGTACCAAAGTACCTTCTTCACTAGGACAGTGTTGGAGGGAGAGTTAGCCTTCCCCTTCTCAAGCCCAGGAGCTAGCTGGGTGTGCAAGGTCCATGCTGGAACTTCACACCTGCAGAGTGGCATGTCAGAATCTGACCAGGTCATGCATGATTCAGCATAGCATGTCTTATTACACTGGTTGGAATTAGGCCAGGGATGGTCATGTTTTCTCCACAGCTTTTCAGTATTTCATTGCCAAGGGAAGAACAATTAATTGAGCTAAAGGTTGTTTGCATTGAAGTAGAACTTGATGGCATTGAGTCAAAGGTAAAGATAGTCACATGTCAGATACTGTATTGTGGGGTGTAGTGCCAGAAATTCTAGGCCGTGGCAAAATGAAGTTTGGGGGCTAGTCCCCTCCCTCACCACCTTTCCTTCCCAGGCTATTCCAGAAAATAATAAAAATAATCCCGTGCCCATTTTATAAAATCCTGTCAACCCCAGGGTCACACTGACAAGAAAAAAATATCCCTGCTACTTCTGAGGATGTGAGGTGTGGACAATGAGCAGGCAAGCTGAAAAATATCTGATGGCTGTGGAGATGTGGTTTCTGAGGAAAATGCACCATTACTTTAGCACGCCTAGTTGTGACCAGTGACACCATTACTTTAACACACCTAGTTGTGACCAGTGACACCATTACTTTAGCACGCCTAGTTGTGAAATCAGTACCTGGCTTTCTTCTGAGCCATCGAAAGAAAAGTCATGTGGAAAACAGCTGGCTACCCCATTTTATAAGGCTCTTAACCTATATCAGGAGCCATAGTGATGAGTGTCATTGTCTGACAAGGTTGTGATCTGGATTCAATCCACAGCAGAAGCAAGATATTTTTTCTCTCCACTATGGCTCTAGTTTTGACCATCCACATAAAAATGGGCACCAGGCAATTGTCGTGATGTTCTGTATATTGACTGTTAGATAAAGCTGATGAGGAGAGGAACTGTTCGCCCCATCTCATAGGCCAGGGCTCAGAATATGTGAAGGCCTGACACTTCACAGCCCTTTAACTAATGTTCATGAAGTCCCTAACATGTTACACCTCTAGTTGTATTAGTCTGTCAATACTGTGTGCTTGTGATTGCCAGGCTGTAGCCTTGAAGAGAAGCAAGCATGAGTTAGAGATGAAGATCCAGGAGCAAGAAGAGGAACTGGATGACCAGGCAGGACAGATTCAACATCTGGAGCAGGTCAGTAGAAGAACTAGTAGCCAGACATTAGTCATAATGATTCATTTCGTGTTCATATGAAAGCCAAGTAAACACATGTTCTTACTCATCCAAGATCACATGCCACACACAGACAATTACTTGACACTTCTAGTTTTCTGCATCTGACAGAAGTTGATATGAGTTGTTTTATGTTTCAATGTAATATGTATGTTAACATTAACATTTAATTACACTGGCAGAACAGGTTAGAATCATATATATATATATATATATATATATATATATATATATATATATATATATATATATATATATATATATATATACGGGGCGTGTCAGTGTCTTAGATACCTCGTGTAATTGGGTTCAACTGACAGGTTACACATGTACAAGAAATTGTCAAAGCAGTGTGTATAGTAATCTATTTAATACATTATATCAATTTGCACAACAACATTACACTTATAACGATAATATCGCGCGTTCACAATTCGAGAATCAGCTCACACTCTAGCGCACAGGCTAATCATTGCCATACTCATTCGCAATAGCAAAACACTAGTATCATATATTCGGGTCACTCTCTCGCTCAAACAGTCAGACATCCTCCCTCAACCACAGTTTCGTCCCGTCTGCTGCTTCTTGCTCAGGCCAGTCGTCACATGGTGCTTGACCTCGTGCCATTGGTGATAGTCATGCTGGGTTATGTCTCTCGTCAATAATGTCATCCTGTCCTTCAACCGTCTGTTGATGGTGGGCGTCCTACATCGTACCGTCCAAGGTTAAACTGTCCTGTCATTCAAGGGCACAGTCTTGTCATTCTACCCCATGTCCTGTCTATACATGGGCGTATAGTCCTGTCCACTCTTCCCGTCTCTACCCTTGTCCTATCTATGTCCTACCTTTAGGATCCTGACAGGGCGTTTATTTGAAGTCCATTTGTGCCGCGTCGCGTGTAATTGCGTATGTTGAACATGATCATGTCATAGTCATGTGATAAGTACTGACCAATGAATAAAAGTGCTTATTTGTCCCATGATGCATAGGTTCTGTTTCTGACCGTTGAGAAAATGGCAGAGTTGATCCAAAATTCGTCCAAAGAAGCTCAAAGAGCGGTGATTCAGTTTCTTTCATTTGAAGGATGTTGACAAGTGGACATTCATCGAAGAATGCATGCAGCGTATGGTAACAAATGTGTGTCGAAGACAACAGTGACAGACTGGGCACAAATATTTCGGAAAGGACGTGAGTTCACAACAGATCTTCGACGGCCAGGTCAAGCGTATATTGTTGCAACAGAAAAAACCATCGCCAAAATTGGTGCAGCAGTACAGATAAACCGTTGTCGAAGCATACGTTCGCTAGCGAAAGAATTTGATGTGTCAATTGGGACAATTCTAAAGGTCGTTCGTAAGAAACTGCAATATGGGAAAGTCTGTTCACAATGGGTACCACGGATGTTGACCGACCAACAAAAAGAGGTACGCATAGGATGGTGTTTGAACCACTTGCTGAGTTACAGAGTGGAGGGTGATACATTTCTCTTCCACATATAGTGGCAGGCAATGAATCATGGTGTCACCACTTTGAGCCAAGCAGCAAAAGAGAGAGCATGCAATGGAAGCATGCTGGATCACCAAAAGCCAAAAAATTCAAGTTACAGGTTTCCGCTGGTAAGGTTATGCTGAGCGCATTTTTTTATCATGAAGGGCTAATGTTGGCCGACTTTAAAGAACCTGGTGTCAACATCAACTGTACCCACTACTTGCAAACACTAGACAAGCTGCAAAAAGCCAACAAGAATAAATGACCCGGCATGCTTTCTTGTGGTGTGATTTTGTTGCACGATAATGCTCATCCGCATGTCGCAAAGATTGTGCAGGAAACATTGGCAAGGAAGAAGTGGGAAATTCTGCAACATCCAGCCTATAGTCCTGATTTGTCACCATGTGATTTTCATTTGTTCGGACCTCTAAAAAAAAGCTCTCAGGGAGCAACGATTTCACACAGATGCAGACGTAATGAACGCTGTAAACACTTGGTTCAGTGAGCAACCAAAATCCTTTTTTGCGGACGGCATTCACCGCCTACCTAAGCAATGAGATCCTTGTCTGAATGCCTACGGCGACTTCTTCTGACCAACCCATGGTGCATAATTCATCAGAATGAATGCTTTGTTTAATTCTACCACACCTGTTAATGTTTCTGTCATGCTTTTGTAATAAAGCCATTGGAACAGGTTTCAAATGAACATCTCGTATATATATATATATATATATATATATATATATATATATATATATATATATATATATATATATATATATATATATGTATTCTAATATATAATATATTAGCATTCTTTGTCCACATTGTCAAAGAACATTTCGAGCCAAAATAGGCCTTATCAGCCATCTTAGAGCTCACGGCTCCATACTTTCAACCCCACTGGATGAAATGAATGGTTATCATCACTCTTGATGGACAAACAACACACAACATATATATATATATATATATATATATATATATATATATATATATATATATATATATATATATATATATATAACAGGACATTGCAGTCAACATCAGCATTTTTCAGCTGCTGTTGATGTACTAGGCAAGATTATGCTCAGTAGTTTGCCATTGCTTTCTGAGCAACTGGCTCACATACCCCCTAAGTTACCAATGTGGCGAGAACTGCTACCGATTCTCGTGCAGGTTACATTCACGAGAGTATACGGAATTACGAAGGAAGACGTTAACCCCTAGACCAGGGAGACTGGCTTGGTCTATATTTGGCTGTAGCCTTGAAGTTAGAGTTATAGATGAAGATCCAAGAGCATGAAGAGGAACTGGATGATATATATATACCAGGACATTGCAGTCAACATCAGCATTTTTCAACTGCTGTAGATGTACTAGGCAAGATTACGCTCAGTACGCCAGGGAGTCGGCTTGGTGTATAAGATTGGTCTATATATATATATATATAGATATATTATATATAAGCCATGTGTATAAGGGAAGCAAAGATGAGAAACACTGTAACCTACCGTTTATGTCATAGGAGGAGACTTCATTAAGGAAGGTTGATGTGGGACTGGCAACCTCATCCTGTAGAAAACTTTAGCTGCAGAATCCAAGCAATCATGAACATGTCTACAAAGGGCTTGATGTGAATGGTTGAGCATGCCGGTGCTCTATTGGGAGATGATAGGCAGAATATATATATATATATATATATATATATATATATATATTATATATATATATATATATATATATTATATATATATATATATATAGTGTGTGGTCATGGGTTCAAATCCACATCGGGGCAAATGGACCTGTGCTTGCTGATCAACCCAGCCTAAAATGGGTACCAAGAAATGTCTTAAGAAGTAAAGTCAGCTGTGGTAATATGGTCCACATTACCCACGGGGGCTGATTGGTCTATACAAAATATGGGCCTAGCACCGTATGTTCAATGCACCTTAAGGCATGTTAAACATGGTTCTTTACTGACTATGTATAAATATATATAAACCATAAAGCAGGCACTGGTCTTTGTAGTGTGCCTTAAATGATATGACATCCTCAACTATGACCTGTCAAACTGCCCCATCTTATTGTGTATCTCCTGCATCTCCCTCCATGTCCTCCCTTATTATTCATCTTTGTCCCTAATTATCTTTCTCATGATGCAATGGAATCTATTTAGTTCTCTCCCTAAGCTTCACATTAGTAATTCTGTCATAATAATGTAGTCTTATTCTGTGCAGGCACCTGTTAATTCATGTGTGTAGTGTATTAATAATTGTTATAGTTGTTCTCGTTTCTGATCCATGTGGAAAATATGATTTAACGTTAAAGCTAAATATTCCAAGTTTGGTACTAGGTATACTTTCTTTTGAATTCCATAAATGTCCTCTTGACCTCGGGGGTCTCCGTGGCGAAGTGATCAAGCCTCTGCCTCGCACTCCGAAGGTTGTGGGTTCGATTCCGGGCTTTGCCTTTCAGTTCAGGGGTGCATTTTTCTCGGAGACTCCTGGTGTTTATTGCTGGAGCTACGGAGTTCATACTTTGTGCAATGTTTTCTGCAGGTCGCCCTGCTGAAAGAGACCAAGCCATATAGGATAAACCCGGTGCAATGAAGTTGATCCTCTCCACTTTTAAGACTTTAAAATTTGAATATCTCTATTTCCCCAAATGTGTCTGCATCGCTACCTATATCACCCAATACACCTCAAGGTGTGGAAGAGGGGTCTTTACTTTGCACACACATGACAAGTTACTGCAAGCTGACACAGATAAGGATAGGTCACCCTGACTAAGATATCTGGTGTGTGACATCACTTGTGTCATTAACAGTCATGATGAGTATATGTTCATTAATCAGTATCATTGCACTCATGACATTCCCACACATGATCCGTTCCCTCACATGATCCATTCCCTTCTTGATTAGCTAATGCAGTGTTCACATGCTGATGCCGCCGTCTGAATCACCATCCATCTGGATTTTCCCCTACATGCTGAGTGTCGTCCAGACCCTCTGCTCACTCACCGTGTCATTCAGTTGGTGATCATCTGTCTGTTTTGCTTACCAATCATCATCACCGACAGGAACAACACAGACGCATTCACAGTTATTGTGCTATGGGAACAATCAGCAATCTTGTACTCCTAACATCTACTGGGGAAGATGGAGCACATGCTGGTGTATTCTGAGTGTTGTGACATGGACAGACAGCACTCACTGGTGTATTCTGAGTGTTGTGACATGGACAGACAGTACTCACTGGTGTATTGTAACATGGACAGACAGTACTCACTGGTGTATTGTAACATGGACAGACAGTACTCACTGGTGTATTGTGACATGGACAGACAGTACTCACTGGTGTATTGTAACATGGACAGACAGTACTCACTGGTGTATTGTAACATGGACAGACAGTACTCACTGGTGTATTGTAACATGGACAGACAGTACTCACTGGTGTATTGTAACATGGACAGACAGTACTCACTGGTGTATTGTAACATGGACAGACAGTACTCACTGGTGTATTGTGATATGGACAGACAGTACTCACTGGTGTATTGTGACATGGACAGACAGTACTCACTGGTGTATTGTAACATGGACAGACAGTACTCACTGGTGTATTGTAACATGGACAGACAGTACTCACTGGTGTATTGTAACATGGACAGACAGTACTCACTGGTGTATTGTGACATGGACAGACAGTACTCACTGGTGTATTGTGACATGGACAGACAGTACTCACTGGTGTATTGTGACATGGACAGACAGTACTCACTGGTGTATTGTAACATGGACAGACAGTACTCACTGGTGTATTGTAACATGGACAGACAGTACTCACTGGTGTATTTTAACATGGACAGACAGTACTCACTGGTGTATTGTGACATGGACAGACAGTACTCACTGGTGTATTGTGACATGGACAGACAGTACTCACTGGTGTATTGTGACATGGACAGACAATACTCACTGGTGTATTGTAACATGGACAGACAGTACTCACTGGTGTATTGTAACATGGACAGACAGTACTCACTGGTGTATTGTAACATGGACAGACAGTACTCACTGGTGTATTGTAACATGGACAGACAGTACTCACTGGTGTATTGTAACATGGACAGACAGTACTCACTGGTGTGTTCTGAGTGTTGTGACATGGACAGACAGTACTCACTGGTGTATTGTGACATGGACAGACAGTACTCACTGGTGTGTTCTGAGTGTTGTGACATGGACAGACAGTACTCACTGGTGTATTGTAACATGGACAGACAGTACTCACTGGTGTGTTCTGAGTGTTGTGACATGGACAGACAGTACTCACTGGTGTATTGTAACATGGACAGACAGTACTCACTGGTGTATTGTGACATGGACAGACAGTACTCACTGGTGTATTGTAACATGGACAGACAGTACTCACTGGTGTATTGTGACATGGACAGACAGTACTCACTGGTGTATTGTAACATGGACAGACAGTACTCACTGGTGTATTGTAACATGGACAGACAGTACTCACTGGTGTATTGTGACATGGACAGACAGTACTCACTGGTGTGTTCTGAGTGTTGTGACATGGACAGACAGTACTCACTGGTGTGTTTTGAGTGTTGTGACATGGACAGACAGTACTCACGGGTGTATTGTAACATGGACAGACAGTACTCAATGGTGTATTGTGACATGGACAGACAGTACTCACTGGTGTATTGTAACATGGACAGACAGTACTCACTGGTGTATTGTAACATGGACAGACAGTACTCACTGGTGTATTGTGACATGGACAGACAGTACTCACTGGTGTATTGTAACATGGACAGACAGTACTCACTGGTGTATTGTAACATGGACAGATAGTACTCACTGGTGTATTGTGACATGGACAGACAGCACTCACTGGTGTGTTCTGAGTGTTGTGACATGGACAGACAGTACTCACTGGTGTATTGTAACATGGACAGACAGTACTCACTGGTGTATTGTAACATGGACAGACAGTACTCACTGGTGTGTTCTGAGTGTTGTGACATGGACAGACAGTACTCACTGGTGTATTGTAACATGGACAGACAGTACTCACTGGTGTGTTCTGAGTGTTGTGAATGGACAGACAGTACTCACGGGTATTGTAACATGGACAGACAGTACTCACTGGTGTATTGTAACATGGACAGACAGTACTCACTGGTGTATTGTGACATGGACAGACAGTACTCACTGGTGTATTGTGACATGGACAGAAGTACTCACTGGTGTATTGTAACATGGACAGAAGTACACTGGGTTTTTTATTTTTGACATGGACAGACAGACTCACTGGGTATTGTGACATGGACAGACAGTACTCATGGGTTTTTTATTTTTACATGGACAGACAGTACTCACTGGTGTATTGTAACATGGACAGACAGTACTCACTGGTGTGTTCTGAGTGTTGTGACATGGACAGACAGTACTCACTGGTGTATTGTAACATGGACAGACAGTACTCACTGGTGTGTTCTGAGTGTTGTGACATGGACAGACAGTACTCACTGGTGTATTGTAACATGGACAGACAGTACTCACTGGTGTATTGTAACATGGACAGACAGTACTCACTGGTGTATTGTAACATGGACAGACAGTACTCACTGGTGTATTGTGACATGGACAGACAGTACTCACTGGTGTATTGTAACATGGACAGACAGTACTCACTGGTGTATTGTAACATGGACAGACAGTACTCACTGGTGTATTGTAACATGGACAGACAGTACTCACTGGTGTATTGTGACATGGACAGACAGTACTCACTGGTGTATTGTAACATGGACAGACAGTACTCACTGGTGTATTGTGACATGGACAGACAGCACTCACTGGTGTGTTCTGAGTGTTGTGACATGGACAGACAGTACTCACTGGTGTATTGTAACATGGGCAGACAGTACTCACTGGTGTATTGTAACATGGACAGACAGTACTCACTGGTGTGTTCTGAGTGTTGTGACATAGAAGGACAGTACTCACTGGTGTGTTCTGAGTGTTGTGACATGTAAAGACAGCACTCACTGGTGTGTTCAGAGTGTTGTGACAAGGACAGACAGTACTCACTGGTGTGTTCTGGGTGTTGTGATATGGAAAGACAGTACTCACTGGTGTGTTGAAAGCTCTTGATCAATGCTTGTTAATCAGCTAAGAAATTCACGCTGCTGACTTACCTTCTCTTCTATGAATCCGCTTGTTGCAGTATATTTTCTTGTCTTATGACATGATCAAAGAATCTTAATTGCTTCCATGTGATGACTTTTATGAGTTTCCTTTGTTTTGATCTTCTGTGTTGGAGTATCTAGTTGGATATGGCTGCCCATGATATTTGTAACATTCAGTTCTTGCTATGGTTTGATATTTTACCAGGCCAAACTCAGGCTTGAGATGAACATGGAGAAGTTCAAACAGCAGCATCAGAAAGACTTGGAAGAGAAGGATGGGGAGATTGAGGAAATGAGGTACAAGACACAGAAGAAGGTGAGTGTACCAGTCTTCATAAGTAATTTCCACTTAAAAATAAGTATATATTTGATTGGAAAGACAAAATAATTTGGAAGGCAAAATACTTTGGTTCCATCAGATGACCTAACAATCTACTAAAAACCACAACGAGGATGGAGTTGACGGCAAAAGAGCTAAATTGTGTTAAAGACGTTAATGCGAAGCCAACTTTAAGATAAGATCAGGATATAGTTAGAGTGTACAACTAAGGCTCAAAACAAACTGCTGGAGGTCCTTTACTGCCAATCTTCGCTGCAGTGCTGATACTAGATGATGATGATTTGATCAATTGTTTTCACTGTGAAAAGTTTTTCTTCATTTTCTTATGAAAAATATAGCTCCTGCTGAACTCTTTCTGCTCTTGTTGATTTAGCTCTTCAAATCTCAAGCAGTTGAAACTTACACACATGTAGGTGTGGTGGAGAGTGTTAACACTGGGGCTTAGAACGAGTTAAAATAACAGTTAGGTTAGTCAGGGCTAATGTAACAACTGGATTAAACAGAAAGAGTTCATAATACAGTATATCCAGCAACTAGTGTATGCATGAGGAGCTCACCACAAAATTAAAGAGCAAAACTTGTCCTGAAGCAGGAACCTGCAGTGTGTCTGTGATGTCATAGGGCCATCACATGTCGTAGGCCTGCATGCACGGAGGAACAGGGGGCCAGTCTTATAGTCTGTTGACAGACAATGGATGCAGGTGTGGAACCCTAATCCAACCAGGTTTATAGTCTGTTGACAGACAATGGATGCAGGTGTGGAACCCTAATCCAACCAGACTTATAGTCTGTTGACAGACGACGGATGCAGGTGTGGACCCCTCATCCAATCAGGCTTATAGTCTGTTGACAGGTAACGGATGCAGGTGTGGAACCCTCATCCAACCAGTCTTATAGTCTGTTGACAGACGACGAATGCAGGTGTGGAACCCTCATCCAACCAGGCTTATAACATTATCAGCGGCGTTCCCTGTTAACTACACAAACACGTCCCGCATCACTATGAAATTAGTAAAATATTATTGTTTAACACTTTGGCCCAAAGATTCCAATATATCGGTCTAAGCAACTGTTTGTTTATACACCGTAAATCTTCTGTGTTTTGCCACAAGCATTTGTTACAAATGTAGGAATATCATAGCTTGGTTGTTGTTGTTTTGTCACTTCAGCTACGGCAGTTGGAGAGTCAGCTGGAGGAGGAGTATGAGCAGAAGAAGCGGATACAGGAGGAAAAGGCACAGCTAGAGAGGCAGTTACAAGCTTCGGATACAAGGGAGCCACACAGAGACAGGGGTAAGATATGTGGGAAATCATCCGATGGATCATGTGACCTTCACATTTGCAACATTGTCTGCACTAAACATCATGTTGCAGTTATATAGTGGTTATTGCACTTGCCTGCACAGACAGGGGTCTGGCTTGAATCCCCAGCACTGGCAGGAAATGGACAAGCTGTGGGGAACAGAATGAACTGGGCTGACATAGTGGGTGCCCCCAGAAGGACAGGGCTATTGAACAAATCAAGTGGTATCTGTGGTCTTAACCAGACTACAGGAGATGTGAGGCTGGATTGGGACGTCATGCCGGGGGGCCAGGGAAGAGTCAACCAACACAGGACTGGTGCCATCGACCGCTGCACACTCAGGGAGATACTAAGGATGGGGATCCGAGCACTTGTGGACTGAATGGTTCAATGTGCAGTGAGGATAGTCTGATAATTAACTAACTGGTAGGATTACTTGTTTCTTACTAATGTAGCAGTGAGGGATTGACCTGACCAGCTCCATGTTGGTTCAGGACAATTTTGAGAATTTACTGGGAATAAAGGTCGTGAGGAACTGGCCACCCACTCTCATGATGTCTTGACCTAGAAAATGCAGTGGCTTAACACAGTATTGGCATGGGACTTCTGTTTTTACATTTTAGTGTGGTTTGTGGTCAGTGTCGCGAGATTGCCATGGGTTAAACAGATAAATATTCCCGACGTTTGCTTGGCGTGTATTTTCAGCACCATTATTTTACTAACTGGAAAAACACCGCGGATGTCAAAATCTCAGGACAATATTTGTAGCTGCACGTGTACATCTATAACGGATTTGGAACGGTCGGTGTTGATGGTGACAGGTCCTGGCATCGCCTTGATTAGTTTGTCTACATTTGAATGTAAATGGAAGCAGTGGGGTCAGCCCATCTACACATTTGGTGTTGAGTGAGAAGGAAGGGATACACCGAGTTGGCAGTTCATTACCAGTTAGAATCACATATATTGTCACCACGGAACAGAAGATTGACAAGTTTGTCAACATTTGAATGCAGATGGAAGCCGTGAGATCACAATGGCAGATGTAAAACGGAAGTACTTAGTAGGGAGAAAACAGTACATATGTCAATTCTTGGTTTCCGGAACATGAAGAGTTTGACGGGGTTATTTGCAACTGTTTGTTGGAAGTCGTCATAAAATTCGCTGGCTTGTTTTGAGAATCTTAACAATTACTGACAACTTTGACAGGATTTAAGCCCGGAAAAATAGATCCTTGCAAATGGTTGATATGTCCAAATAACACCTGTGTGGGGGAGAAGAGGATAAAGTCACGTGGACAACTTTGGTAGTTTGCCATATAAACTCTAGTTGTGACCAGCTAGGGAGGACTTGAAATTATGCTTTAGTCAGAGTGCCAGGGCACGGCAGCGCCCCTAGTGGAAATAATATCTACCGTGTGTTAATTAGTGACTTAATTTTACACGTGCCTATAATGGCAGATGTAGATATGATTGATAGGACTGCAGTGGTGCCATTTAAGGTATAACCTATTATAATATATTCGTTATAATTACTTTAGGCAGTAGCCTTGTTAAACTATAGTGTGATGATTAGCACTGTTAGTGGAAACTAGCTAGAGTAGGGAAGTGATACTTGACTCTGTTAGCTAGAATAGATTAGTGAAGTGTTGATAAGCTTTACTAGTTGAGAATTGAGTAATGAGGGATAATTGGGATTTCCCGTAGGTGTCCCTTGTGGGAGGGGTTCCACATTCTGTTTGCTGATTTTTTCTTTGTCATAACCTGATTCGATTCTAGGTGGGTAGCTAATCTGCTCTATGACTAAGTCTAGTTAGCTAACGATCATTAGGCAAGGTGATAGGCTTACACTCAGCCGAAAGAATCATGAACTAGTACTATCACCAGGTGTGTTGTTTCTATCCTAGGTTCCCTACCAGATCCAAGGAAACTCAACAAGTTTAAGAAAATCCCAGTCTGAAGAACACCAGTTCGGCAATCAATAAAGATTGCTTACAGACGTGATTAAAGCTAGAGGGAGGTTGATTCACCCAACATAGTGAAGATTACAGTTGCACCATACAGCATTAAACAGTGGTAACGAACCGAGAACCGGTTAAGAGTAACTAGTGTTAGTACAGTAACAATTAACATTAGTAATTAGCACTTGCGGACTGAATGGTTCGATGTGCAACGAGGATGATCTGTCGACTAACACTTAACTTTACTAACTGTGAAAACACTAGAAAGAACTTGTGCAGTTGGTTAGAGAACATTAGGAACGGACATTGTGTAGAGTGAATCCGTCCATAAGGAACTGTTCATACCACCGGTGTCTTTTCCATGTCTGAAATGAACAGGGTTACAGAAAAAGGCTACCCCGGGGGGCAAAGG
>JACEFZ010021383.1:0-40000 GCA_014155875.1 Cepaea nemoralis
CAGTGCTACACACAAAGGCTATGATCGTGAACGTATAGCACCAGACAAGTCAGTCTTCGCGTTGTTAGAAAAGGATTTTATTGATGAATCATTCTAGCTCAGCACATATGATGGAGACTCCCTTCTCGGTGTTGACATCTGTTCTCGCTGGCCCCCAAGTGACGTGTGTGTTTTCCTAGATACCCTTCTTCATTCGTGCACACACGTTCACTATGGTTTTTCCCCCTAGTCAAGGATTGCGCAGCATCCTTAACTCTTTACTCCTAACCTAGAATCCCTCACTGTTACAAAAACCGAGACAAATGGTTCGTGAAAAAATCGACGAAAACCGAAACCGACCAAAACCGAAGGCAATGAAAATCATATATATATATATGAAAACCCTTCGCATAGATTCAGACACATGGGAGAAAGTTGCAGCAGACAGACGTTCCTGGAGAAGAGATGTAGGAAACGGACTGGTGCTCTTCGAGCACAATCTGTTCCAACAAACTGAGGATAGGCGGCACAGGCTCAAAATGCAGTCACTTACTGCGGGACCTGCCTCGTCTTACAAATGCGGAAACTGTGACAGAGATTGTTACTCTCGCATTGGACTATACAGTCACCAGTCTCTTCTCATAACATGACTAAAGGAAGCTGTTCGTCTTTTTCTTATTGTTGTATATAATGTTCTAGTTTCATTAGCCTCTTTCAGGCAATCACCATTAGTTACTCTGGCAGTCCAAAGAATTCTAATAGCATACTGACATCTAAAACAGTGCTCCAATCTCCTAACGTTGAAATATGAATTGTTTAATGTTTGGTTTATGTTTACAGCACTCATTTTACATTGTTTGTCCCCCCCCCCCCCCCCCCCCAATGTAAATGTACAATGCATGATAGATAACTGATGCGCGAAAGATGAGTAGTAGGAAGGGTCGAATGTAAGACGCGCCTGCATGTCAAATTTATTACTCTATGAAAATAAAGTTACATCCTTCGTTCTATCGATCGTTAACATTGCACTCTGACATTTAAATAATTGCGTCAGTCTCTTCCAAAATGCCGTGGCATCTGCGAAACCTAATGAGACTCAAAGAGTTAAAGTTACAACTGGCAGAGACGAAACGCGTTAAGACAAGTGCACAATACCTGATTCATCCTAAACACGTATATCGCATGGTTTCATCTCGAAAGATTTGAACCCAACCATTGAACAATATAACCAACCTACTTTTCTGTACGGCTTGTGGTGAGTTCACGTCCAGAGTCTTCATCTCCGATACACTGACCATTAAGGCCACAATTAACAAGACCCTCATGTCTGCTGGAGCAATCGGGCGCTGGTCAGTAGAGGGGTGTAGAGGTAACCTTCTAGAGAGAGGTCAGTCAGCCGACAATGTCCGAGCCTCAGAGTAGTACCTGAACTGCCAGCGCTGTATATGCTCGCCCGTTTCTTTTATAACTGACCAAAGATAGGGAATGGTACCGCGAACACTACAGCCATAACGAACGGTTCTAAACTTGTTGGTATCTACCCCTGTTTCATAACTGGAGGTCGGCATGGTCGAATTGATGAGAGCACACGCTCTTAAACTTCCGGTGTGCCGATGCCGAGGTAGCAGGTTCAATCCTTACACCGAACAGCTGGACTAAAATGTTGACATATCGTCTTTGACGTGGGGACATAAATTAGAAGTACCCCAAAAGTCGGAGTGGATTTGCCAGATGTCGAGGGACACTTGTAATAGGGAAATCTAATCCACAAGCAAAAATCAGTCCAGTGCACTAGAAGTGGTAGCACGTGTATGGACTATGTTGCGATCAAAGCGAGCAAACGCAACAAGAACAACAAAACATTTGGAGCGTCTAAGTTAAGTACCATATATTTTATTGTAGTCGCCATATTGTTATTTCACACGATAGGAAAAGGTCGATGTCAGGTCTTAGTCAGATATGATTGATCTACCGTATGACAGTAGACGGTACTACATGCTTCTGTTAGCGCCGAATGTTGGGCCGGATTACCAAACCCGACACCCCACATTGTACCAACGACTTCGAGCGGAGGAGCGCAATTGGGAGAGTACAAGCCTTATCCTAGTGCGATGAAATGCAGCCTAAAGACTAAATGTCATGGCAGGGCAGACCAGGACCCTAAGCCTTGGTTTGCAACTGGTCTAGAATTGAAGCTCCGACAGGCGGTAGTTAGAGCATTGCTTTGCTGATCCGGCAGCTTCTGCAGTTTGTCTTGTTCCAGACGTATTGGTTTACCTTTCCTCTGGAGTACACTAGACAGGCCGAGAGAGGGATCATGCTGCATAAGCAACACATGGTCTCTAAATTCAGCCCATGCGTTGTGTTATGGAGAGGTATAACTCCATTTTACAAACTATCGTCTGTCGAGACGGCAAGGTGCCAGTCAGTCAGTCAGGAAAAGATATAGCGATAATGAACGGTTCTAAACTTTCTGTTATCTACCCCTATAGGCGTGTCTAGTCTACAGTAAGGAAACAGATGAGTAACTTATATACATATATTTTCTTGTTGAGTGTTTCACATCTTTGTATCATTGTTTGTCTTGTGTGGGTGTGCTGACGAAGACTTTGGCCGAAACGTCCATTTTTCTGCTTGTGATCTTGTTCTCGCAAAACAAACAGATTCTGCGACTTGTTTTTTGACTTTTTGTTCTTTCATGGTATAAATTTCATATTTGGAGCCTCAAAGTTAAGTATCACAAGCTGTATTTCATCCTGCTATTCGTTATTTCACAGGATAGGGACAGACACATCGAACACTACTGCGATAATGAAGAGTTCTAAATTTGGTGATGCTTACCACTGTTTCATACTTGGAGGATCTGAAGTAAGTATAAGGGCGTTCATTTGAAATCCGTTCGTGCCGCACCGCGCGTAATTGCGTACGTTGAACATGATCATGTCATAGTCATGTGATAAGTACTGACCAATGAATAAAAGAGCAAGTGCTTATCGTCCCATGATGCATAGGTTCTATTTCTGACCATTGAGATAATGGCCCGGTTGATCCAAAATCTGTCCAAAGAAGCTCAAAGAGCGGTGATTCAGTTTCTTTCATTTGAAGGATGTCGTCCAGTGGACATTCATCGAAGAATGCAGGCAGCGTACGGTAGCACATGTGTGTCGAAGACAACAGTGACAGACTGGGGACGAATGTTTCGGAAAGGACATCAGTTCATGACAGATCTTCGACAGCCAGGTCAAGCGCATATTGTTGCAACAGAAAAAAAAAACCATCGCCAAAATTGATGCAGCAGTACAGATGAACCGTTGTCGAAGCATACGTTCGCTAGCGAAAGAATTTGATGTGTCAATTGGGGCAAATCAAAAGGTCGTTCGTAAGAAACTGCAATATCGGAAGGTGTGCTCACAGTGGGTACCACTGATGTTGACCGACCACCAAAAAAAAAGGAACGCATGGGATGGCGTTTGAACCACTTGCTGCGTTACAGAGTGGAGGGTGATGTATTTCTCTTCCGTATTGTGGCAGGCGATGAATCATGGTGTCACCACTTTGAGCCGAGCAGCAAAAGAGAGAGCATGCAATGGAAGCATGCTGGATCACCAAAAGCCAAGAAATTCAAGTAACAGGTTTCCGCTGGTAAGGTTATGCTGAGCGCATTGTTTTTTGGTACCATGACATGCAAACACTAAACAAGCTGCAAAAAGCCATCAAGAATAAATGACCCGGCAAGCTTTCTCGCGGTGTGATTTTGTTGCACGATAATGCTCGTTCGCATGTCGCAAAGATTGTGCAGGAAACATTATCAAGGAAGAAGTGGGAAATTCTGCAACATCCAACCTATAGTCCTGATTTGTCACCATGTGATTTTCATTTGTTCGAACATCTAAAAAAAGCTCTAAAGGGGCAACGATTTCACACAGATGCAGACGTAATGAACGCGGTAAACACTTGGTTCAGTGAGCAAGCACAAATTTTTTTTTTTTTTGCGGACGGCATTCGCCACCAACCTAAGCAATGGGATACTTGCCTGAATGCAAACGGAGACTTCTTCCGACCAACCCAAGGTCCAAGGTGCACAATTAATTGAAAATGAATGTTTTGTTTAATTCTACCACACCTGTTAATGTTTCTATCATGCTTTTGTAATAAAGCCATTGGAACGGGTTTCAAATGAACGCCTCTAATAGCATATATTTTATTTCACTCAGCTTATTTTCATTTGATGAGGTCTGATGACAGCTGGGCCTTAATAATGCGCTCCTGCTTAAACATCCGGTTCGATGCAGCAGGTACGGGCTTCTTTACCTACACGGGTCAATTAAACTTCGACGTTTCTCGTTCTGAAAACAATGGCAAACTCCGGAACGCAAACTTGTCTAGCAAATCAGTCTGGGATTGAAATCACAAACAATAAAAAACTTCTGGGGTTGACTGCGACGTCCTGTAAAGGATATGCAGCCGCCGTGTTTACATCCTGATAGTCCTCTGTGCGGATGTGAAGTTCCAGGTCCGGTATTGCATCGTATAGCACCCACACCCCGCAGATTTCTGGGCTTGGTGAGGAGATGGAAAGCTCTGCAACAGTTCACACGGAGATACTACTGAGGTCAGCGTGGCCGAATGGATAAGAAGAGCTATAGCTCTGAAACTTCCGGATGGCGAGGTAGCGGGATCAACACGAACACTAGTCAGTTGGGCTAAAATGTTGACTTCTCGTGCTTGACTTGGGGATATAAATCACAAGTACCTCAGAAGCCGGAGCGGGTTCACCTGATGGCGAGGGACACTGGTAATAGGGAGAGCTAATCCACATGCAAACATCAGTCCATTGTGGACTACGCCTAAGTTTAAAGCGAGCGAACAAAAAGCAAGATGATGATTCCGTGTTATTTTGGTACATAGTCTGGCGAGAAGTGTCTACACCAATGTTCACTTTGGATAGAGGGAAGGCTTGTTCAGCATCTCCGCCAACTGTCCGACAGTGTGCTGGCACTGAGGATTACAACTCACAATGTTGCAGATAATTGGCAACCATTAAACAAACTACCAACCAAAAAAAAAAACATCTAACCAACAACCAACAAATAGCTAAACAACAAACGACCAATCACTAAACAACTAACAAACAACCAACAAACAACCACCCAACAAACAAACAACCAACAAACAAACAACCAAACAATAATCAACTAACCTACATGTACTCAACCAACCAACAAACAACAAACAAACTACCAACCAACAACCAACAAATAACTAATCAACAAACGACCAATCACTAAACAACCAACTAACCAACCAACTAACCAACCAACCAACAAAGAAACAAATAACCAGCCAATCAAAAAATATGTTGTTTGTCCGTCAAGATGATGGTGACCATTTATTTCATCCTGTGGGGTTGAAAGTATGGATGAAGTTGGATGAAGAATGACTTGCGCGATGAATTTGATTAAAGTGAGGAAGAGTTGCGCAATTCGTCGACCTCACGCTCTCGCCTGAGTCCACCTGAGTCCAGTGGCAAGACAAGTCAAGACGACTGGAGACGAATACAGGTTCAGTGGATGACCAGGGCGCTCTACGTGCCTTGCCGTGCTCATTACGTTCCACAATGTAAACGCCGCCCTGCCGGTTGAATCAACACTGATTTCTTCCGCTCAGTCTGCCGAGTCCTGTCTTCACATGCTGGGTAGCCATACCCTACTTCACATTGGTTTTACACCAAATCGGCTACCCACGCCTGGTTTAGCCAGCCTGTCCCAGCTGTTGCCCGTTGGGTGGTCGCTGTTACAAAAAAAAATAACCAGCCAATCAACAAACAACAAATCAACCAACTAACCAACAAACAAACAACCAACAAACAAGCAACCAATAAACAAACAAACAACCAACAAACAACCAACTAACCAAGAAACAACCAACAATCAACCAACCAATAAACAAACAACCAACCAACAAACAATCAAATCAGCCAACAGCCAACCAACCAACAAACAACCAACCAACCAACAATCAACCAGAAACAACCAACCAACAAACAACTATCAAACAACCAACCAACAAACAACCAACCAGCAAACAATCAACCGCCCAACAATCAACCAGAAACAACCAACAAACAACCAACCAACAAAAACCATGAAACAACCAACCAACCACAAACAATCAAATCAACAAACAACCAACCAACAAACAATCAACCAGAAACAACCAACCAACAAACAACCAACAAACAAACAACCAACCAACCAACAAACAACTACAAACAACCTACCAACAAACAACCAACCAACAAAAACCATGAAACAACCAACCAACCAACAAACAATCAAATCAACCAACAGCCAACCAATCAACACACAACCAACCAACAAACAATCAACTAGAAACAATCAGCCAACAAACAACTATCAAACAACCAACCAACAAACAACCAACCAACAACCAACCAACCAACAAAAACCATGAAACAACCAACCAACAAACAACCATCCAACAAACAAATAACCAACAAACAAACAACCAACCAACAAAAGCCATGAAACTACCAACCAACCAACAAACAATCAAATCAACCAAAGCCAACCAATCAACAAACAACCGACCTACAAACAATCAAATCAACCAATAGCCAACCAATCAACAAACAACCAACCAACAAACAATCAAATCAACCAATAGCCAACCAATCAACAAACAACCAACCAACAAACAATCAACCAGAAACAACCAACCAACAAACAACCAACCAACAAACAATCAACCAACAAACAACCAACCAATAACCAACCAACAAACAACTATCAAACAACCAACCAACAAACAACCAACCAACAAACAACCAACCAACCAACAAACAACTATCAAGCAACCAACCAACAAACAACCAACCAACAAACAACCAACCAACAAATAAACAGCTATCAAACAACCAACCAACAAACAACCAACCACCAACAAACAACTATCAAACAACCAACAAACAACCAACCAACAAACAACCAACCAACCAACAAACAACTATCAAACAACCAACCAACAAACAACCAACCAACAAACAAACAACCAACCAACAAACAACCAGACAACAAAAACCATGAAACAACCAACCAAGCAACAAACAACCAACCAACAAACAACCAACCAATAAACAACCAACCACAAACAACCAACCAACAAAAACCATGAAACAACCAACCACAAACAACCAGCCAACAAAAACCATGAAACAACCAACCAAGCAACAAACAACCAACCAGTCACTCTAAGTAGCTGATAAGACATCATAAATAGGTCACTGCTAAAACACCCAGGTCCGGACGTGAAGAAATTAAGTGACCTTCCTTCCCATTCTCGTGACTGATTTAATTTAATGTTATCTACTGTCCCACATCTTGTCCAAGAGCAGACAATCAGGTTGTGGCGTCCGTGCTGGCGTGGGAGAAGCCGATCGTGCATGTAGTTGTGTCACCCAGCATATTTCTCACTGCAGTTTTCAGACAGATAACAATGACCTTCAGAATCTCAGAGAATGCGGTCGGCCTTATATTCTCAGACATTACAATCTGGAATTGTCTGTCTCGAGACGCCGGCATGGAGGGATTGCATCTGGAGAACTGATCCAGAGTACCAAGGGCCGACTTCTGTGGAGAGACATGAACGCCTACGCCAGCTGGCATGGAACTTGTTGATAATAATGATGGTGCCATGCCATATAACTTAAGCTTGGCCTTGCATATCTTGGCAACTAAATTTGGCCGTCTATGTCTCAAGGGTTAAACTTCTCCTTGTATATGTTTCAGGGATTAAACGGAACCATGCATGTCTCGAGGATTAAATTTGGCCTAATGAGTGTCATATACTAAGTCTAGCCATTTTGGTGTCAGAGACTAAGTTTGGTGGTCGAGGTCTCGGAAGCTAGGTGTCGCTGTGTACTGTCACATTACAGACAAACTTCCGTGACCACAATGAGCCACATTTGCTGGGATGTCAAGTGTAGCCAACTCTGTAGCTTTGTTATCAACAACAAACAGCAACAACAACAACTAAATAGAGTCTTCGTGGCGAAGTGGTCAAGCCGTTTAACTCAGGTTCCAAAGGTTGTGGGTTCGATTCCGGGCCGCATCCTTCGTATCACCAGTTAAATTTTTCGGAGACTCCTCGCTAGAGCTACGGAGTTCGTGCTTTGTGTGACGCTTTCCGCGCTGCGGAAAGAGACCGAGCTTTATGGGATAAAACCCGGTGCAATGAAGTCGACCCTGTCGACTTTTTTAAACAACTAAATAGAATAATCAACAGTAGACAAGTCTGCAGCTTTGTGATCAACATTAACAGAAATAGCAACAATAACAAGTAAAACAGTAGCACATCAACAACATCAACATCTTCACAAGCGCACTGTTAAAATCCAAAGGCGACCTTACTCCTGTAATAGACTCATTTAATGCGGCAAACTACTTTGTACACTGTGGGACGTCGCCAGGTGCGCCTCCTTTATGTCCCACTAGCTGACCCGGCCCGGCTTCGCCCAGACTCTGGTGGGGAGCATCTCATTTAATTCATATAAGTAGTCATATAAGTTCTCGTTCCCGTTACCAACTATCTGTCTGTCTGTCTGTCTATCTGTCTGTCTATCTGTCTGTCTGTCTGTCTGACTGTCTGACCCGACCCGTCTTCGCCCAGACCCTGATGGGGAGCATCTCATTTAATTCATATAAGTAGTCATATAAGTTCCCGTTCCGACTATCTATCTGTCTGTCTGTCTGACCCGGCCCGGCATCGCCCAACTCCTGGTGGGGAGCATCTCATTTATTTCATATAAGTAGTCATATAAGTTCCCGTTCCCGACTGTCTGTCTGTCTGTCTGTCTGTCTGTCTGTCTGTCTGTCTGTCTGTCTGTCTGTCTGTCTGTCTATCTATCTATCTATCTGTCTGTCTGTCTGACCCGGCCCAGCCCATGGTCGAGAGCATCTCATTTAAATTATATAAGTAGTCACTTAAGATCCCGTTCCCCACTATCTGTCTGACTGTCTGTCTGTCTTGGGTAAATGTAGGAGGGAGGAGGAAGAGGGAGGTGGAGGAGGGAAGAGGAGGGAGGAGGAGGGAGGAGACAGGAGGAGTAGGGAGGAATAGGAGGGAGGAGGAAGGATTAGGAGGAGGAGGGAGGAGTAGGGTGGTGGAGGAGGCGAGGAGGAGGGAGGAGGAAGAGGGAGGAGGAGGGAGAAGGAGGGAGGAGGAGAACGCAGGAGGAGAAGGGAGCAGGAGGAGGAGAGGGAGGAGGAGGGAGAGGGAGGAGGAGGAGGAGGAGGAGAGAGTAGGAGGAGGGAGGAGGCGGAGGGAGAAGGAAGAGGGAGGAGGAAGAGGGAGAAGGAGGAGGAGAAGGAGGAGAAGGAGGGGGAGGAGGAGGAGGAAGAGGAGGAGGGGAGGAGGAGGGAGGAGGAGGAATGTGAAGGGAGGAGGAGGGAGGAGGTAGAGGGAGGAGGAGGAGGAGGGAGGCGGACGAGAGGAGGAGGAGGAGGAGGAGGAAGAGGGAGGAGGAGGAATGTGAAGGGAGGAGGGGGGGAGGAGGTAGAGGGAGGAGGAGGGAGGAGGAGGAGGTAGAGGGAGGAGGATGGGAGGAGGAGGAGGAGGAGGCGGAGAGGAGGAGGAGGAAGGAGGAGGGGGAGGAGTGAGGAGGAGGGATGAAGGAGGAGGAGGGGGAGGAGGAGTGATGAGGAGGAGGGAGGAGGAGGACGGAGGAGGCGAGAGGAGGGAGGGAGGAGAGGGATGAGGAGGAGGGGAGGAGAGGAATGTGAAGGGAGGAGGAGGGAGGAGGTAGATGGAGGAGGAGGAGGAGAGGATGGAGGATGTGAGGAGGAGGAGAGGGAGGAGGAGGAAGGAGGAGGGGAGGATGGAGGGGAGGAGAGGGAGGAAGAAGGAGGAGGAGGGAGAAGGAGGGATGACGAGGAGGAGGGAGGAGGAGGAAGAGGGAGGAGGAGGAATGTGAAGGGAGGAGGAGTAGAGGGAGGAGGAGGAGGAGCAAGGAGGAGGAGGGATGAGGCGGAGGGAGGAGGGGGGAAGAGGGAGGAGGAGGAATGTGAAGGGAGGAGGAGGGAGGAGGTAGCGGGAGGAGGAGGGAGTGAGGAGGAGGAGAGGGAGGAGGAGTGAGGAGGAGGAGAGGGAGGACGGAGGGAGGAGGAGGGGGAGGAGGGAGGAGGAGGGAGGAAGAAGGAGGAGGAGGGAGAAGGAGGGATGAGGAGGAGGAGGGAAGGAGGAGGAATGTGAAGGGAGGAGGAGGAATAGGGAGGAGGAGGAATAGGGAGGAGGGGGAGGGGAAGAGGAAGAGGGTAGGATGGAAGAGTGGAGAGGAGGAGGGAGTAGATAGAGGGAGGAGGAGGAGGGAGGGAAAAGGGAGGAGGGAGGAGGAGAGAGGAGGAGGAGGGAGGAGGTAGGAGGGGAGAAAGAGGGAGGAGGAGGGAGGAGAAGGAAGGAGGAGGAAGAAGGAGGAGGAAGAGGGAGGAGGATGGAGGAGGAAGAGGGAGGAGGAGGAATGAGGAGGAAGAGGAAGGAGGAGGAAGAGGGAGGAGGAGGAAGAGGGAGGAGGAGGGAGGAGAAGGAAGGAGGAGGAAGAAGGAGGAGAAGAGGGAGGCAGGATGGTGGAGGAGGAAGAGGGAGGAGGAGGAAGGAGAAGGAGGGAGTCGGAGAAGGAGGGAGGAGGGGAGATGAGGAGGGAGGAGGCTCAGCGGGAGAAGACAGGAAGGAGGAGGAGAAGGAGGGAGAGGAAGGAGGGAGAATGAGGAGGGGAGGAAGGAAAGGGAGGTGGCAGAGGAGGAGGAGGGAGGAGGAAAGATGTAGGGGGAGGAGGAGGTAGATGGAGGAGGAGGAGGAAGGAAAGGGAGCGAGAAGAGGAGGAGAAGGGAGGAGGAGGGTGGAGGGAGGAGGAGGAGGTAGAGGGAGGAGGAGGGAGGAGGTAGGAGGAGGAAGAGGGAAGAGGGAGAAGAAGGGAGAAGGAGGAGGGAGGATGATGAGGGAGAAGGAGCAGTCAGTGAGAGGAGGAGGCAGGAGGAGGAGAGGAGGGAGCAGGCGAGGAGGAGGGAGATGAGGGAGGAGGGGAGGAGGCGGAGGGAGTAGGAGGGAGGAGGCTGGAGGGAGGAGGGGAGAGGAATGAGGGGAGAAGGAAGAGGGAGAAGGAGGAGGGAGAGGGAATGAGAGGGAGGAGGAAGAGGAGAAGGGTGGAGGGAGGAGAAGAGAGGAGGAGAGGAGTTCGCCATTCCGAATTCATACTCGTCTAGTTCTTCCCTTCTACACGACTGTAGATAACTTCCTTACACATAAAAAGATGAATTGTTATTGATATTGCCGTGGCATGGAGGAATATCAGCAGCAGAGTTGATCCAAAAAACCAAAGACTGAGATCTACGGAGAGCCATGAACGCCCTACGCCAGCCGGCACGGCACTTGATGATGATGATTGCCGTGTGACGATTCTGTGTAGTCACGTCATTTTCTTCCCGTTCCCTAGCGTTTTGGTTCGGGGATTCTTTCATCATCATCATCATATATTTACGTACGTATTTTGGGAGGGGGAGGAGGGAGGAGGAGGAAGAAGAAAAAAAAACTATGACAGTTGACAGCTCTGGAATGAAAGGAAGGCGTGTAGAAAATTTCATCTCAATCGGATGGGCCGTTCGCGAACAAATAAAGGACATACATATATATTTACATATATATTTACATACATACACTTTGTTTTATAGATATAGATTTGTTTCCTAATCTTTCCAGAGAATAATTCATCCATCCACCCATCCATCCATCCATCCATCCATCCATCCATCCATCCATCCATCCATCCATATATCCATCCATCCTTCCACCCATCATCCCTCTATCCATCCATTCATCCATCCATCCAACAACTCAACCAACCAATCAGCCAACCAACCAACCACCCAAGAAGTCAGCCAACCTACTAATCAACCATATATTCAGTCAAATAACCATCCAACCAAGCAATCAATAAATCAACCAACAAACAAATCAGCCAACCAACCAACCGATCAACCAATAAACGAACCAACCAACCACCCAACCAAACAATCAACCAATCAACCAACCAATTAACTAACCAACAACACAACCAGTCAGCCAACCTACTAATAAACCACACATTCAGTCAAATAACCACCCAACCAAGCAATCGATAAATCAACCAACCAATAAACAAATAAGCCAACCAACCAACCGATAAACGAACCAACCAACCACCCAGCCAAGCAATCAACCAATCAACCAACCAATCAATTAACCAATCAACAAACCAATCAACCAATCAGCCAGTCCACCACCCAACCAACCAATCAGCCAGCCCACCACTCAACCAAGCAATCAACCAATCAATAAACCAGCCCACCACCCAATCAAGCAATCAAGCAAGCAACCAACCAACCAACCAACCAACCAATCCTTGCCTCAGAGAAACTAAACTTGCAACTACATTGTACATTTACAACTGTTGTGACCTTGTACACCTCATAACATTGACACATTTAACAACTCGGCTTATCTTTACGTGACGGACGGAAATAGAAAGTGGAGATTCCACGTACGTTGTGCTTGTTGTTTGAAAATATTCAATCGTAGTCGAATTGTGGGAAAACTAAACACATGGCCAATAGGAAGACGCAGCACTTTTCTAAACATGGCTACAATATAATACGATTATGTGCTAGCGTTGTCACAAACCAGAAGAGAGAACAATAGAAATGGTGGAATCAGGACTAAAGTGAGCGTAATAGCGGCAATATATTTAATTAGAAAACAGCAAGTGAAATGGCTACGAACTGACATTATACCACAATAAGCAATGATGTACAGACCTATTGGAATCAGAAGAAGAGGCCGGTCATGTAAACGATGGAGAGAGGGAATAACAGCGTCTATGGGAATCTCGAAACAAGAAGCCCATAAACCGGCATTCGCCCGCTGTTTACGCTTTACCTCGACACCGCAAGGTACAAGAGGAACAAGATGAGATGATTACGTTGTCACAAATTGACGCGAATATATGCTAAGACAACAAATGCCGTAGAATTAACCTGCTGTGTGTATCTGAAGTATTAAGACCATCACATATTGTAGGCCTGAGTGTACAGAGCAATAACTAGTCAGTCATCCCCTTCCATAGCGAAGTTCTAGATCTCACAACCAACTCTGGTCCGACTCTCACTGAAGTTCTAGATCTCACAACCAACTCTGGTCCGACTCTCACTGAAGTTCTAGATCTCACAACCACCTCTTGTCCGACTCTCACTGAAGTTCTAGATCTCACAACCAACTCTCGTCCGACTCTCACTGAAGTTCTAGATCTCACAACCAACCCTGGTCCGACTCTCACTGAAGTTCTAGATCCCACAACCAACTCTGGTCCGACTCTCACTGAAGTTCTAGATCTCACAACCACCTCTTGTCCGACTCTCACTGAAGTTCTAGATCTCACAACCAACTCTGGTCCGACTCTCACTGAAGTTCTAGATCTCACAACCAACTCTCGTCCGACTCTCACTGAAGTTCTAGATCTCACAACCAACCCTGGTCCGACTCTCACTGAAGTTCTTGATCCCACAACCAACCCTGGTCCGACTCTCACTGAAGTTCTAGATCCCACAACCAACTCTGGTCCGACTCTCACTGAAGTTCTAGATCTCACAACCATCTCTGGTCCGACTCCCACTGAAGTTCTAGATCTCACAACCAACTTTGGTCCGACTCTCACTGAAGTTCTAGATCTCACAACCAACTCTGGTCCGACTCTCACTGAAGTTCTAGATCTCACAAACAACCCTGATCCGACTCTCACTGATGCGAAGTCTGGTTTAAAAATCTTGTTTCACCAGAATCATATCTGCAGCCATCTCCTCATCCATAGCCATCAGCTGTTGACCTCAAGCATGGTCTTTGGCCTAGAAGCTACAGTCTGACATTCTCTTTCTAGCACATCCTGTGATATTTTTTCCTCACTGAAATTATTCGCTTCCTCTGCCGCGAGTGTCTTCCATCAGTGTCTGGAGGACAGTATGAGCTTCATTATGTCTTGTTGTGTGTCCGAAGTATTTTATTCCCCTAGATCTTTTCCCGTTTAATATGTCTGTTTTCGACCTTAGCTTGTTTACATTGTTTTTGTTTACAATTGTGACTTTTCAAATATTCGATGTGTTTTTATGTAACCACCTGTTGACGACGTTGATTCTTTCTTACACATGATTCTACCGTCGTCCATCTTTCCTAATGTGCCTTATCCATCAAAGTCTACGAAGAATTGTCATTGAACAAACCGTGACACCATGGGTTCTGTCCAAAAGTGCGGCATGTGCGGGATTTTTTCACGTGGACTTCTAGTAATAAATTCCCCCTGGTCTATGGATAGTGAGAACGGACGCCCGTGTGTATTGTTGCGCACGTAAAAAATCACTTGGCAGTTGGAAATCGAAAAAGGGTAGTCTAACGGCGCTGCCCGGGCAAAATTTCGAGTTAAAAATCTACCCAAAGTATTTTCAGGATCCTTGCCGGTGCTACGGAGTTCGTGCACTGAGCTGAGTTTCTCCAAACTCAGGTTTGAGTTAGGAGGAAAACGCAGCACTTATGGGTTGCACCCGTGTGCCGTGATGTTGATCCATCGACTGAACTAAACTAAACAAAGCCTGACTGAATTTAAAGATCACGTGTTGCCCATGCAGCATGATCCCTCTCTCGGCCTGCCTAGTTTACTACACAGGAGAGGTAACACCAATACATCTGGAACAAGACAGGCTGCAGAAGCTGCCGGATCAGCAACGCAATGCTCTAACTGTCCGCCCGTGGGAGCTTTGATCCTAGAGACCCTAAGCCTTACTCAGCAACTGGTCTCTTGCTTCAGGCATTTTAATTTGATTATCAGCTGCCTTGCCAGTTACAATTGTTTCCGGGCACAAGTAAAGGGGTGTCTGTACTCTGATACAGGATCTTCCTTGACCAATGTGCGCAACACATACATAGATTCACAGAGAGACTTAACTCTTGAAGTCCCAAAAGAATTCAACTCAGATGGCACACGGAAACAGCAACAAGAATGAAAGTAGCTAGAGTGTACAGCTTCCAGACATAATCTTTAGTTAGTCTTTCCTCTTGAGCCTAAGGCGGCGCATAGGGCAGAAGTCTTGTCTCTCCACGCCTGGCGGTTCGCTGCTATCTGTTGTAGATCTTGGATATTTACTTGGCCGTTGAATGAGCCTTCTCTAATGATGGTTCTACGCAGGGTCTTCTCTTGGCCTTCCCCGTTTTCTTTTCCCTACTGGTGACCATATGAGGGCTTGGTAGGGGAGTCTTGACTTGTCCATTCTGAGTACATGGCCGATGTAGTTCCAACGGCGTCTTCTTATGAAATTGGATACTGTATCTTGCTTAGTCTCTTGTCTTATTTGCGAATTGGTTCTGAAGTCTGTCCTATGTCTAAAGACATAATCTTTATATTATCATAAATAAACTCACATGTCCTGTTTGACGCTCATAGAAGTAGACGAAAGAAGGAGTTTTTGTTGCCCCAAAGACTTCCCCAAATCCAAATATACTATCGTCATCATCATCATCATCATCATCATCATCATCATCATCATCATCATCATCATCACCATCATCATGTATCTCCGCTTCTCAGATATCGGCCCTTGCGTTGTGACTCAAACATGTCAATTATTTTAGTGTGCGTCTCCTTGATGCTCTTTTCCCATTATATTTGCCAGTTTCAAGTTATTTTTTTATGGATCCCCCCCCCCCCCCCCCCCCCGCCTCTGCGTTATCTGCCTTTGAACTCAAGCGTAGTCCATACACGTGCTACCACTTCTGGACTGATTATTGCGTGTGGATTAGCTTTCCTATTACCAGCGTTCCTCGCCATTAGGCGAACTCGCTCCGACTTCTGAGGTGCTTATAATTTACGTTCCCAAGTCACGGATGGGAGGTCAACATTTTAGTCCAGTTGACCGGTTTAACACAGCTACCTCGGCATCAGCGCACTGGAAGTTTAAGAGATGGCGCTTCTATCAATTCGACCATGCCGACCTCCATTTCTTCTCCTAATTAACTTTGCCTTCCGGTCAAATATGGCGGCGGGTTGTGTGTGTGTTGCTTTCCTAACTCCGAGAATATTCAGTATGGTGGATATTGTTTCTCTCCCGGTATAAACACTTGGTGCCTGGGATAGTTTGCTGCATCTCGTCAGGTGTACACTGTAGGGTTATATATCATTTGAAGTGAATAAGCGTGTAATACGTGACTGAAATATTAAATACATAATCTCTGATATTGTTCGAGTGTGGTGTGTGTTGTCCCCATGGATGTATTATTCGCTTATTCACTGACGAAATGCAGCGAAATATCCATCCATCCATCATGTGCCATGCCGATAAGCGTGGGCAGTCATGTTTTGCAATCTCACTCGATCACCAGAGTCGTGGATCAGCTCCGTGTTTCTGTCTCGACCAAGCGAAATATGCCAGATAATAAATCGTGCAACAAATTGTTTCTGGCTTCTATCTTTAAATTCACCCAGGGAATATGTTGTTTTATACATTCTTGTGCCAGAATGTAGACTAGGGGGTCAAATATTTCTAGATGTTTGCCGCGCATCTGTGCTGAAACCTTCTTTCCTTGTTTGTTTGTTTGTGTGTTTGTTTTCTAGTCGGCGTGTAGTGGTGACGGAGGGTGGCACGTTCATTATGGCGAGCAGTCGACGGTCAAAAAACTTAGAATTAAGCGTAGAAGATGGAGGCGTCAAGGAGAGCTCGTGGAAGCAAGAAAAACACGGCTCAAATGTCCGATTAGACCGAAAGAATGTTCACATTCTGTATTGGCTCAACATACTACTAGAGGCGTCGACCACTACACGCTGAAGCGGATATTAAGGAGGGGATCCGAGCACTTATGGACCGACTGGTTGAGTGAGCAATGAGGATAATATGACGACTAAATAACTAACTCATAATTAACAACATATTGTCAGGCCTTATATATGACTGAACTACCGTATAACAGTAGCCAGTGCTACCTGCTTTCTGTTAGCGCCGAATGTTGGGTGGCGTTTACCAAACCCGACATCCCACATTGTGCCAACGGCTTCGGACGGAGGAGCGTAATTGGGAGGGTACACGCCTTACCCTAGTGCGAGGAAATGCAACCTAAAGACTAAGTGTAAGGCAGAGCAGATCAGGCCCTAAGCCTTGGTCGGCAGCTGGTCTAGGATCGAAGCTCCGAAAGGCAGCTTCTGCAGCTTGTCATGTTCCAGGTGTATTGTTGTTTCCTTTCCTCTGAAAAGAAAATAAAACTGGACAGGCCGAGAGAGGCATCATGGTGCAAGGGAAACGCATGATCGCTTCAATTCAGCCCAGGTTTTGTACTATTGCTATATATTTGCTCCGAGTTGTAATTATTGTGCCCTTTTCTACGCACGGTGTAGCAAACTATGGGATGTCAAGACTGCAAGATGCCAGTAAAGCAAATTAACAACAACAACAAATAACTTAAAACTCACATATAAGTGCCACACACAGGCTTATTATTTATTATTTCTATGTTATTTATTCTGACGTTTCACACAATCGCTTGTTACTTCCACGATTTATAAGACCAGATGAAGCCATGCTGACTCAGCACTTGGTGGAAATATTCAGCGTACTGTCCGTCTCCACCCCCTTGCCGCCCACGCAGAACCGAGTGCTGAAAAAGCAAACAGAAAAATGGGAAAAGAACACACGAATGACCAAAAATACAGAAGCACGTTCCAATGTCTTCGTGGCATATTTAGGGCATCGTGCTGGACACACATTTGCTTGACCACACACCAGCCGACGGTTGATGTGGTCACTGTCCCGCCAACCACCTGACTTTCGAAATCTAATTATCTAATACCCATTGCATCAGGGTGGGTCAAGCCAGGAACTCTGGGTTAAAGAATACCTCCTACATACGAAATACATCAGCTTAGGACCGCTTGGATAAGTTACAAGTGTTAGTTAGTCAGCCAGTCATTCAGTCAGTTAGTTAGTTAGTTCTTCTGTTAGTTCGTTAGTTAGTTAGTTAGTTCGTCACTTAGTTAGTCAATCAGTTAGTTATTCAGTCATTCAGTTAGTCAGTCATTTGGTCAGTTAGTTAGTTAGTCAGATAGTTAGTCAGTTAATTTGTCAATTCGTTAGTTAGTCAGTCAGTTATTTAACTTGGTGGTTAATTAGTTAGTTAATTTGTCGGTTCATTAGTTAATCAGTTAGTTAATTTGTCAGTCTTAGTTAGTTAAGTTATTCAGACGTGAGTGAGTGAGTAAGCGAGTGAGCGAGTGAGTGAGTGAGTGAGTGAGTGAGTTAGTTAGTTAATTATCTGTTTGTGTTATAATCCTTGCACTCCGGACATGCCCATAGGTGCTCAGACCTCCTGCCCCCAAAACATATGAATCAGCGCTTGACAGATAATAGTGTCAGTTCTGTGTTGGTTGACGAGCCCCTCATTCTCCCGATGTGCCTCTCGTGGCTGGCAGCGCCAATTCTTACTCTCGAGTCTCTCATGTGAGTGTACTACCTCCCAGTCCACCCCAGGTAAGTCAAGTAAGGGACTCTTGTTTACATGCGCTGAGGTGTGACGGGCATACGGTGCTTGTCCCAGATTCATATTGACCACTCGACACTGGATGGCTGATGTGCTCAGTATAAACCAAGCCTGAACGACCAACATTAAAGAACTACATTCTAAAGACATCATGGGGTATTTAGAGGTCTGTAGACTAAGAAGGTTTCTGGACGAGTAGTGTCAGAACACTTAAGGGAAACATAGAATAGTGATCCCCTGTAACCTATCATAAATACCGCAAGAGGTTATGAAGGCAGGTTGGGCGTGGAGATGACATCCTCGTTCCGTAGAAAAGCAAAATCCAACCACCCACGAACAAGCCTAAAGATTCAGAAAACAGAATGAACAAACCCAGCAAGTGGGAAGGGGGCTGGTCTAGAAGAGATAGGGCGCCATGGGGAGACACGGGTGGAGCTGGAGCTGCATGGGATAGCCAAGTCTTGCAGAGATAGGGCGCCATGAGGAGACACGGATGGGGCTGAATGGGATAGCCAAGTCTAGCAGAGATAGGGCGCCATGGGGAGACACGGATGGGGCTGAATGGGATAGCAAAGTCTAGCAGAGGTAGAGGCCATGGGGGGACACGGATGGGGCTGAATGGGATAGCCAAGTCTAGCAGAGGTAGAGGCCATGGGGGGACACGGATGGGGCTGAATGGGATAGCCAAGTCTAGCAGAGATAGGGCGCCATGGGGAGACACGGATGGGGCTGAATGGGATAGCCAAGTCTAGCAGAGGTAGAGGCCATGGGGGACACGGATGGGGCTGAATGGGATAGCCAAGTCTAGCAGAGGTAGAGGCCATGGGGAGACACGGATGGGGCTGAATGGGATAGCCAAGTCTAGCAGAGGTAGAGGCCATGGGGGGACACGGATGGGGTTGAATGGGATAGCCAAGTCTAGCAGAGATAGGGCGCCATGGGGAGACATGGGTGGAGCTAGATGGGATAGCCAAGTCTAGCAGAGATAGGGCGCCATGGGGAGACACGGATGGGGCTGAATGGGATAGCCAAGTCTAGCAGAGGTAGAGGCCATGGGGGGACACGGATGGGGCTGAATGGGATAGCCAAGTCTAGCAGAGGATAGAGGCCATGGGGGGACACGGATGGGGTTGAATGGGATAGCCAAGTCTAGCAGAGATAGGGCGCCATGGGGAGACATGGGTGGAGCTAGATGGGATAGCCAAGTCTAGCAGAGGTAGAGGCCATGGGGGGGACACGGATGGGGTTGAATGGGATAGCCAAGTCTAGCAGAGATAGGGCGCCATGGGGAGACATGGGTGGAGCTAGATGGGATAGCCAAGTCTAGCAGAGATAGGGCGCCATGGGGAGACACGGATGGGGCTGAATGGGATAGCCAAGTCTAGCAGAGGTAGAGGCCATAGGGGGACACGGATGGGGCTGAATGGGATAGCCAAGTCTAGCAGAGGTAGAGGCCATGGGGGGACACGGATGGGGCTGAATGGGATAGCCAAGTCTAGCAGAGATAGGGCGCCATGGGGAGACATGGGTGAAGCTACATGGGATAGCCAAGTCTAGCAGAGGTAGAGGCCATGGAAGGACACGGATGGGGCTGAATGGGATAGCCAAGTCTAGCAGAGGTAGGGCGCTATGGGGAGACACGGATGGGGCTGAATGGGATAGCCAAGTCTAGCAGAGGTAGAGGCCATGGGGGGACACGGATGGGGCTGAATGGGATAGCAAAGTCTAGCAGAGATAGGGCGCCATGGGGGGACACGGATGGGGCTGAATGGGATAGCCAAGTCTAGCAGAGATAGGGCGCCATGAGGAGACACGGATGGGGCTGAATGGGATAGCCAAGTCTAGCAGAGATAGGGCGCCATGAGGAGACACGGATGGGGCTGAATGGGATAGCAAAGTCTAGCAGAGGTAGAGGCCATGGGGAGACACGGATGGGGCTGAATGGGATAGCCAAGTCTAGCAGAGGTAGAGGCCATGGGGGGACACGGATGGGGCTGAATGGAATAGCCAAGTCTAGCAGAGGTAGAGGCCATGGGGGGACACGGATGGAGCTGAATGGAATAGCCAAGTCTAGCAGAGGTAGAGGCCATGGGGGGACACGGATGGGGCTGAATGGGATAGCCAAGTCTAGCAGAGGTAGAGGCCACGGGGGGACACGGATGGGGCTGAATGGAATAGCCAAGTCTAGCAGAGGTAGAGGCCATGGGGAGACATGGGTGGAGCTACATGGGATAGCCAAGTCTAGCAGAGATATGGCGCCATGGGGAGACATTGGTGGAGCTACATGGGATAGCTAAGTCTAGCAGAGATAGGGCGCCATGGGGAGACATGGATGGAGCTGCACGGGATAGCCAGTTTTAGCAGATATAGGGCGCCATGGGGAGTCAAGGGTGGGGCTACATGGTGTAGCCAAGTCTAGCAGAGGTAGGGCGCCATGGGGAGACACGGGTAGAGCTGCATGGGATAGCCAAGTCTTGTAGAGATAGGGCGCCATGGGGAGACACGGGTTGGGCTGCATGGGATAGCCAAGTCTAGCAGATGTAGGGCGCTATGGGGAGACACTGGTGGGGTTACATGGGATAGCCAAGTCTAGCAGAGATAAGGCGCCATGGGGGGACAAGGATGGGGCTGAATGGGATAGCCAAGTCTAGCAGAGGTAGAGGCCATGGGGGGACACGGATGGGGCTGAATGGGATAGCAAAGTCTAGCAGAGATAGGGCGCCATGGGGGGACACGGATGGGGCTGAATGGGATAGTCAAGTCTAGCAGAGATAGGGCGCCATGGGGAGACATGGGTGGAGCTACATGGGATAGCCAAGTCTAGCAGAGATAGGGCGCCATGGGGAGACATGGGTGGAGCTACATGGGATAGCCAAGTCTAGCATAGGTAGAGGCCATGGGGGGACACGGATGGGGCTGAATGGGATAGCCAAGTCTAGCAGAGGTAGAGGCCATGGGTTGACACGGATGGGGCTGAATGGAATAGCCAAGTCTAGCAGAGATAGGGCGCCATGGGGGGACACGGATGGGGCTGAATGGGATAGCCAAGTCTAGCAGAGATAGGGCGCCATGGGGAGACATGGGTGGAGCTACATGGGATAGCCAAGTCTAGCAGAGGTAGAGGCCATGGGGGACACGGATGGGGCTGAATGGGATAGCCAAGTCTAGCAGAGGTAGAGGCCATGGGTTGACACGGATGGGGCTGAATGGAATAGCCAAGTATAGCAGAGATAGGGCGCCATGGGGGGACACGGATGGGGCTGAATGGGATAGCCAAGTCTAGCAGAGATAGGGCGCCATGGGGAGACATGGGTGGAGCTACATGGGATAGCCAAGTCTAGCAGAGATAGGGCGCCATGAGGAGACACGGGTGGAGCTGGAGCTGCATGGGATAGCCAAGTCTTGCAGAGATAGGGCGCCATGAGGAGACACGGATGGGGCTGAATGGGATAGCCAAGTCTAGCAGAGATAGGGCGCCATGAGGAGACACGGATGGGGCTGAATGGGATAGAAAAGTCTAGCAGAGGTAGAGGCCATGGGGGGACACGGATGGGGCTGAATGGGATAGCCAAGTCTAGCAGAGAGTAGGGCGCCATGGGGGAGACACGGATGGGGCTGAATGGGATAGGCCAAGTCTAGCAGAGGTAGAGGCCATGGGGGGACACGGATGGGGCTGAATGGGATAGCCAAGTCTAGCAGAGGTAGAGGCCCATGGGGAGACAGGGATGGGAGCTAGAATGGGATAGCCAAGTCTAGCAGAGATAGGGCGCCATGGGGAGACATGGGTGGAGCTAGCATGGGATAGCCAAGTCTAGCATAGGTAGAGGCCATGGGGGGACACGGATGGGGCTGAATGGGATAGCCAAGTCTAGCAGAGGTAGAGGCCATGGGGGACACGGATGGGGCTGAATGGGATAGCCAAGTCTAGCAGAGGTAGAGGCCATGGGGGGACTCGGATGGGGCTGAATGGGATAGCCAAGTCTAGCAGAGATAGAGGCGCCATGGGGAGACACGGATGGGGCTGAATGGATAGCCAAGTCTAGCAGAGGTAGAGGCCATGGGGGGACACGGATGGGGCTGAATGGGATAGCCAAGTCTAGCAGAGGTAGAGGCCATGGGGGGACACGGATGGGGCTGAATGGGATAGCCAAGTCTAGCAGAGATAGGGCGCCATGGGGAGACACGGATGGGGCTGAATGGAATAGCCAAGTCTAGCAGAGGTAGAGGCCATGGGGAGACATGGGTGGAGCTACATGGGATAGCCAAGTCTAGCAGAGATAGGGCGCCATGGGGAGACATGGGTGGAGCTACATGGGATAGCTAAGTCTAGCAGAGGTAGAGGCCATGGGGGGACACGGATGGGGCTGAATGGGATAGCCAAGTCTAGCAGAGGTAGAGGCCATGGGGGGACACGGATGGGGCTGAATGGGATAGCCAAGTCTAGCAGAGATAGGGCGCCATGGGGGGACACGGATGGGGCTGAATGGGATAGCCAAGTCTAGCAGAGGTAGAGGCCATGGGGGGACACGGATGGGGCTGAATGGAATAGCCAAGTCTAGCAGAGATAGGGCGCCATGGGGGGACACGGATGGGGCTGAATGGGATAGCCAAGCCTAGCAGAGATATGGCGCCATGGGGAGACATTGGTGGAGCTACATGGGATAGCTAAGTCTAGCAGAGATAGGGCGCCATGGGGAGACATGGATGGAGCTGCACAGGATAGCCAGATTTAGCAGATATAGGGCGCCATGGGGAGTCAAGGGTGGGGCTACATGGTGTAGCCAAGTCTAGCAGAGGTAGGGCGCCATGGGGAGACACGGGTAGAGCTGCATGGGATAGCCAAGTCTTGTAGAGATAGGGCGCCATGGGGAGACACGGGTTGGGCTGCATGGGATAGCCAAGTCTGGCAGATGTAGGGCGCTATGGGGAGACACTGGTGGGGTTACATGGGATAGCCAAGTCTAGCAGAGATAAGGCGCCATGGGGGGACAAGGATGGGACTGAATGGGATAGCCAAGTCTAGCAGAGGTAGAGGCCATGGGGGGACACGGATGGGGCTGAATGGGATAGCAAAGTCTAGCAGAGATAGGGCGCCATGGGGGGACACGGATGGGGCTGAATGGGATAGTCAAGTCTAGCAGAGATAGGGCGCCATGGGGAGATATGGGTGGAGCTACATGGGATAGCCAAGTCTAGCAGAGATAGGGGCGCCATGGGGAGACATGGGTGGAGCTACATGGGATAGCCAAGTCTAGCAGAGGTAGAGGCCATGGGGGGACACGGATGGGGCTGAATGGAATAGCCAAGTCTAGCAGAGGTAGAGGCCATGGGGTTGACACGGATGGGGCTGAATGGAATAGCCAAGTCTAGCAGAGATAGGGCGCCATGGGGGGACACGGATGGGGCTGAATGGGATAGCCAAGTCTAGCAGAGGATAGAGGCCATGGGGAGACATGGATGGGAGCTGACATGGGATAGCCAAGTCTAGCAGAGGTAGAGGCGCCATGGGGGACACGGATGGGGCTGAATGGGATAGCCAAGCTAGCAGAGGTAGAGGCCATGGGGAGACACGGGGGCGCCATGGGGAGACACGGGTGGGCTGCATGGGATAGCCAAGTCTGGCAGAGATAGGGCGCCATGGGGAGACACCGGTGGGGTTATATGGGATAGCCAAGTCTAGCAGAGATAGGGCGCCATGGGGAGACATGGGTGGAGCTGCATGGGATAGCCAAATCTAGCAGAGATAGGGCGCCATGAGGAGACACGGGTGGGGCTACATGGGATAGCCAAGTCTAGCAGAGGTAGAGGCCATGGGGAGACACGGGTGGGGCTACATGGGATAGCCAAGTCTGGCAGAGGTAGGGCGCCATGCGGAGACACGGGTGGGGTTACATGGGATAGCCAAGTCTAGCAGAGGTAGGGCGCCATGGGGAGGCAGGTGGAGCTGCGTGGGATAGCCAAGTCTAGCAGAGGTAGGGCGCCATGGGGAGACACGGGTAGAGCTGCATAGAATAGCCAAGTCTAGTAGAGATAGGGCGCCATGGGGAGACACGGGTGGGGCTGCATGGGATAGCCAAGTCTGGCAGAGATAGGGCGCCATGGGGGGACACCGGTGGGGTTATATGGGGTAGCCAAGTCTAGCAGAGATAGGGCGCCATGGGGAGACATGGGTAGCTGCATGGGATAGCCAAATCTAGCAGAGATAGGGCGCCATGAGGAGACAGGGTGGAGCTGCATGGGATAGCCAAGTCTAGCAGAGGTAGGGCCATGGGGAGACACGGTGGAGCTGCATGGGATAGCCAATCTGGCAAGGTAGGGCGCCATGGGAGACACGGTGGGCTACATGGGATAGCCAAGTCTAGCAGAGGTAGGGCCATGGGGGGACAGGATGGAGCTGTGGATAGCCAAGTCTAGCAGAGATAGGGCGCCATGGGGAACACGGTAGGCTGATGATAGCCAAGTCTAGAGAGATAGGGCGCCATGGGGAGACAGGGTGGGCTGCATGGGATAGCAAGTCTGCAGAGATAGGGCGCCATGGGGGGACAGTGGAGGTAATGGGATAGCCAAGTCTAGCAGAGGTAGAGGCCATGGGGGACACGGATGGGGCTGAATGGGATAGCCAAGTCTAGCAGAGGTAGAGGCCATGGGGAGACACGGGTGGGGCTGCATGGGATAGTCGGTTGGAGCTGCATGGGATAGCCAAGTCTAGCAGACTAGGGCGCCATGGGGAGACACGGGTGGGGCTACATGGGATAGCCAAGTCTAGCAGAGATAGGGCGCCATGGGGAGACACGGGTGGGGCTGCATGGGATAGTCGGATGGAGCTGCATGGGATAGCCAAGTCTAGCAGAGGTAGGGCGCCATGAGGAGACACGGGTGGGGCTACATGGGATAGCCAAGTCTAGCAGAGGTAGAGGCCATGGGGAGACACGGGTGGGGCTACATGGGATAGCCAAGTCTGGCAGAGGTAGGGCGCCATGCGGAGACACGGGTGGGGTTACATGGGATAGCCAAGTCTAGCAGAGGTAGGGCGCCATGGGGAGGCAGGTGGAGCTGCGTGGGATAGCCAAGTCTAGCAGAGGTAGGGCGCCATGGGGAGACACGGGTAGAGCTGCATAGAATAGCCAAGTCTAGTAGAGATAGGGCGCCATGGGGAGACACGGGTGGGGCTGCATGGGATAGCCAAGTCTGGCAGAGATAGGGCGCCATGGGGAGACACCGGTGGGGTTATATGGGATAGCCAAGTCTAGCAGAGATAGGGCGCCATGGGGAGACATGGGTGGAGCTGCATGGGATAGCCAAATCTAGCAGAGATAGGGCGCCATGAGGAGACATGGGTGGAGCTGCATGGGATAGCCAAGTCTGGCAGAGGTAGGGCGCCATGGGGAGACAGGTGGAGCTGCATGGGATAGCCAAATCTAGCAGAGATAGGGCGCCATGGGGAGACACGGGTGGAGCTGCATGGGATAGCCAAGTCTGGCAGAGGTAGGGCGCCATGGGGAGACACGGGTGGGGTTGCATGGGATAGCCAAGTCTGGCAGAGGTAGGGCGCCATGGGGAGGCACGGGTGGGGTTACATGGGATAGCCAAGTCTGGCAGAGGTAGGGCGCCATGGGAAGGCACGGGTGGGGTTACATGGAATAGCCAAGTCTAGCAGAGGCAGGGCGCCATGGGGAGACAGGTGGAGCTGCGTGGGATAGCCAAGTCTAGCAGAGATAGGGCGCCATGGGGAGACACGGGTAGAGCTGCATGGGATAGCCAAGTCTAGTAGAGATAGGGCGCCATGGGGCGACATGAGTGGAGCTGCATGGGATAGCCAAATCTAGCAGAGATAGGGCGCCATGGGGAGACATGGGTGGAGCTGCATGGGATAGCCAAGTCTAGCAGAGATAGGGCGCCATGGGGAGACATGGGTGGAGCTGCATGGGATAGCCAGGTCTGGCAGAGGTAGGGCGCCATGGGGAGACACGGGTGGGGTTACATGGGATAGCCAAGTCTAGCAGAGGTAGGGCGCCATGGGGAGACACGGGTGGGGCTACATGGGATAGCCAAATCTAGCAGAGGTAGGGCGCCATGGGGAGACAGGTGGAGCTGCGTGGCATAGCCAAGTCTAGCAGAGGTAGAGGCCATGGGGAGACACGGGTAGAGCTGCATGAGATAGCCAAGTCTAGCCGAGGTAGGTCGCCATGGGGAGACAGGTGGAGCTGCGTGGGATAGCCAAATCTAGCAGAGATAGGGCGCCATGGGGAGACATGGATGGAGCTGCACGGGATAGCCAGATTTAGCAGATATAGGGCGCCATGGGGAGTCAAGGGTGGGGCTACATGGTGTAGCCAAGTCTAGCAGAGGTAGGGCGCCATGGGGAGACACGGGTAGAGCTGCATGGGATAGCCAAGTCTAGTAGAGATAGGGCGCCATGGGGAGACAAGGGTTGGGCTGCATGGGATAGCCAAGTCTGGCAGAGGTAGGGCGCCATGGGGAGACACGGGTGGGGTTACATGGGATAGCCAAGTCTAGCAGAGATAGGGCGCCATGGGGAGACACGGGTGGGGCTACATGGGATAGTCGGGTGGAGCTGCATGGGATAGCCAAGTCTAGCAGAGGTAGGGTGCCATGGGGAGACAGGTGGAGCTGCGTGGGATAGCCAAGTCTAGCAGAGGTAGGGCTCCATGGGGAGACACGGGTAGAGCTGCATGAGATAGCCAAGTCTAGTAGAGATAGGGCGTCATGGGGAGACATGGGTGGAGCTGCATGGGATAGCCAAGTCTGGCAGAGGTAGGGCGCCATGGGGAGATAGGTGGAGCTACATGGGTTAGCCAAGTCTAGCAGAGATAGGGCGCCATGGGGAGACACGGGTGGAGCTGCATGAGATAGCCAAGGATGGGAATGCTTGGAGTGAGTTACTTCAGGGCTTTAAAAAAAAAGTCGCTTAAAAGTCGACAGGGTCGACTTCATTGCACCGGGTTTTTATCCCATATGGCTCGGTCTCTTTCCGCAGTACGGAAAGCGTCGCACAAAGCACGAACTCCGTAGCTGTTAGCGACGACCCATGGGAGTCTCCGAAACATTTAACTCGTAAACCGAAGGACGCGGCCTGGAATCGAACCCACAACCTTCGGCTCACGAGTCAAACGTCAAACGGCTTGACCACTTCGCCACAGAGACTCCACTTACTTCAGGGCATTTGTCCCAACTTGAGACAGGGGCGACAGAAGAGCAAGGAAGACCCGAGGGCTGTTGCTCTTTGCTGAATCATTTACTTCAGCTGAAACATATACTTCAAGTTGAACGAACGAACGAACAAACTTTTTATTTTCAAAGGATCACAAATTGCACCCAAGCTTGTCTTAAATTCGGCCCTTCCAATCGCTCATCTTTCGTGTATCAATTATCTATTGTATATGCTTGCTTGCTTGCTTGTGTTCAGTTGGCTTGAGCTCCAACGCGAAGTCCTGTATGTCGGATGAAGGCATCCTGTTGTCCAACATCAGTGTGATGTCATACAGGACCTGAGGTTTGCATGAGTATCCGTTGTCCCATGTCTGGCTTATTGGTGTGCAGACTGGTGGTTCCTCGCCGTACAGGCTGACACTCTCTGACTTCGGAGGAATCGGCGATCCTATTGACCTTAGCCAGGACCCCAAAGGGACCTGTTGCCCAGGACGCTCGACGAGGACGCGTCAATAGGTCTTGGCCAGTATATAACCCGGCCTTGGTGCCTTGGAAACACCTCTGCGTCCAATCTATTGTATATGTTACATTCAAATAGGAATAAAAATGTTGTCAAATGAATGTTGTGAACTTAAACAGTGCTATAATATGAGACAGGCAGGCAGACAGGCAGGCAGGCATGCACGCATGTACACACACACACACACACACACACACACACACCCACCCACCCACCCACACCCCACACACACACCCACACACACACACACCCACCCACCCACACACCCACACACACACACACACGTATACATGAATACACACAAGTATCAAGTATACCCACCTGCCTGCCTACCTACCTACAGACAGACAGACACAGACACACACACGCGCACACACACACACACACACACACACACACACACACACATACAAACAAATACATCATTGACACAAACTCCAACAGTTTTTCCCCCACACAACAACACACACACATGTTCCATGTTGTTTGTCCATCAAGAATGATGATGACCATTCATTTCATCCATTGGAGTTGAAAGTATGGAGCCGTGAGTTCTAAGATGGCTGATAAGGCCTATTTTGGCTCGAAATGTTCTTTGACAATGTGGACAAAGAATGCTTGACGTTTCTGGAGGAATGCTTGACGTTTCCTGCAGTGGTTTTTCTGTCCTACCTTTTCTTCACAGCCCTTGCAGTTCTGGTTGCCTCACACGTGACTGCACCCTTGCGTAATGATGCACGCCACGAATTTCGGTCTCTGGCTGCAGTCTCCCAGGTGTCATGATGAATTCCGAAAGCATTCAGTGAGATTTTCAGTGTCTTTAAAGCGTTTCCTCTGGCCGCCTTGGGAGCGTTTACCACAACACAATTCGCCGCAAAAAATTCGTTTAGGGAGCCTGTGATCTGGCATGCGAGTCAAGTGGCCAGCCCAGCGAATCTGATTCTTCATTAGCAGAGTGTGGATACTGGGCATGGACGCTCTTTCTAGGACTTCAGTATCTGGGATCTTGTCTTGCCATTTAATCTTCAGTAGCTTCCTTAGGCAGACTGTGTGGAAGTGGTTTAATTTCCTAGCGTGTTGCTGATAAACAGTCCAGGTTTCACAAGCATATAGCAGTGTGGATAATACAACTGCTTTGTACTTTTAGCTTTGTTTGCAGGCTTATTTCAATTCTGTCCCATACATTTTTGTACAGTCTGCCAAAGGCCGCGCTGGCCTTGGAGATTCTTGCATTCACTTCATCAAGACGACTGGAGACGGACACAGATGCTGTGGACGTTAGGCTGCCACAGGCCAGTTATCCCTGCATATATTGGCTTTCAAATACAAAAAGAAGACGGTGGAGAGATAATACATGTACAGACCTACAAGCACTTGGAATCAACGACTGGCAAGAGAAGGTCAACCAGAGAGACGAATGGAGACGGATTGTATCTGCAGCAAAGAACCTCAATGGCTCGGAATGCTGAAGAAGAAAAAGAATAAATACAAACGGTAGCCTAGAGACGAATACAGGTGCAGTGGATGACCAGGGCGCTCTACGTGCCTTGCCGTGCTCAATACGTTCCACAACGCTTTGCAGTTAAATGCCGTCTTGCCCGTTGAATCAGGAATGATTTCTTCCGCGCACACATACACACTCTATCGGATACACATATACTCACTCACAATGACAAACACACCAACAAACATTGACCCATATACGGACATTGACTATTGCATGGGATCTCCAAGCCAAAAGGGAGCACACTTACTTTAGACTGGTCTCCTCGCTGTAGATGTCCAGCTCGTCTAGGAACAGGGTCGGATGCTTCAGCCCCAGGATGTTCCACGTGGATGGATTGAGCAGGGACGAGTCGTGGACCCAGGTGAAGGACACCGACAGGATAGTTCCTATGTCTAGTGGTGCACCCAGGAAGAACTTGTAGCTGTTGCCAGGTGTCAGAATAATTGGGTCGTCGGGACTGAGAATACCAGATTTATACAGTTATTGTTACTGGTTTAGAGAGAAGACTTCCGGCCCCCAACATGGAGGATAGGCACTTGAACGGTTAAACGGTTAAAGCCTCTGTAGTGTTTATTCTAGTGACAACGGTTTGCATTCTCATTTTCTTCATGTTGGACTAGTAGTGCATGGTACTGTCGCCCTGTTACTGAGTTGAGTGCGTGGCACGACACTGTGAGCTGTGAATTTCGTGTGGAATGCTTTAACATATGTCCGCGGTTGTTTGCAGCATGAACTGCATGTTCGGAATTATGGCAGCCGGCTTGTGGCTTAACTAACCGAACTGCCTTATGCAGTAATGTGTGGCTGCTGGTTTTCTAGTGACTGCCGCTTCCATCAACGATGAACTTTTGGATTTTTGTGTTGGCATTATGTCGGCGTCATTACGCACAGTGTACCTGTGCGGGCTGTTGGTTTATCTAGACTCCTCTCTGTTCTGCTTTTCACATGGGGCAGTGAGGAGCATTGTGTGTAATATTCACTGGCACTGGAACGGAGCATAATGGGGACGACCCGTTGCCGTGAAGTTAGAACCGCGACAAATGACTACGAGAAGAGGCTGGACAGTCATGGAATTGAGAGACGTCGGTTGGCGTCATGGAATGAAGAAAGGTCGATTAGCGTCATGGAATGAAGAAAGGTTGGTTAGCGTCATGGAATGGAGGAAGGTCGGTGTCAGAAATGTTTGGTCCCAATCCTAAGCTGGCTTGACCTGGGAGCTCAGGTCAGTGCAAAAAGATGGTTTCCATGAGAATTCGAATATTTGACCTCCGGTCCGGCAGGCCAGCGTTTAACCACTACGCCACTGTGGCTCCGAAATAATTATATCATCATCTTCCACTTTTGTCGTCAAGAGTCGTTAGTAGGAATAACTGATGTTCCAGAACCCGATGGATGGCACTGGATAGTGTCATTCCGTGTGATTGTACAATGTCTTTGATGTCGTCAATACATTTCCTTCTCGGGTGCCCTCTTGCTGTTTTAGCAGACCTTCTTTGATATAGAGGCAGTGCTGGTAGTTGATGGTGTTGCATTCTATTGAGATGGCCGAACCATGCGATCTTTCGCCTTTCAATGTATGTGGCACAAGTTGTTGATCCCACCGTCTGTCTGGTAATATCATTTCTTACTCGGTCTTTTAAAAATAATTTTAGCATTTAGTCTTAGCACATGTAAATACATTAATATGTTCTAATGCTAATTACAATAAATTAGTTTACTATAAATAATCAATGTATCAGAGACCCTCAACTATGATGACCCAACTCCCCAGAAGACTTGCCACTCCCAACTGAGAACAGAACTGGTCTTTACCATCAGTAAAGTAGAGCAATCTTCTATATACACTGAGGCTGTTGGGTATATCGTGCCAGATCCACATTTTACTGACGAATCAGCACTCGAAGGATGATGTAGTCGGTCTCCATCTGGCTGTCTTGATTTCCGAGAATATTTCCTGGTACTTTTTTAGGCATGCTGAACTTGGAAGCTTGGGTCAATTTAACAACAACAAAATAAAATGACCCGGTGGGGATTCGAACACACGAACACAGAACCGGCAGGCAAGCGTGCTAGCCAATCGGCCACCGTGACTCTCCTATCTCTGTATTACAAAAAATTGTCCCGAGTCTCGAAGATGTCCCTGCTACTGGTCTGTGACGTGACAAGAAACACCCCCTCTCCCCGCCTCTAAATCAAAACAAAAGTAAGATATTTCCACAATTTTGTTTCAAAGCACCCATCAGATCCGCTCTAACTCAGATTCATGCACACTCTTCCTCATCTAATATTGGGTGCCTTGATAAGTAATCGGTTCCCATATTATATTTTTCTTGGAACATAATGCACTATGAAGTTGTATGGTTGTAATAATATTGGTCATCTCAACAGACGAGTGTTTAATTTCTTAGATGTAGCAAAAAGCATAAGTGGCTGATGATCATTCTGGACTTTGAATTTAACCCTATATAAGTATGGTTGAAAATTATGTACAGCCCACATTAACGAAAGACATTCGGTTTCCACTGTTAATTACTTTTTCTTGGCCTGATTAAGCTTCCTGCTTGCATAAGCAACAGGGAATAACATCGAAGTATCATCTTTGTCTTCTTGTAATAACGTTGCGCTTGTTCAGATGACGATTGTCTATGTACAATGGGTGTTAACACTATCATATTTTGAAAGCCTGAATCCAATGAGAAATAAGTGGCTCACTTATCAGGTGACGAGCCGAGACGTTGAACCCACATCAGACCATGACATTATCATCTGTTTATGATGTGCGCGTATTTGTGTCAAGATATATCACTTCCCATCCACAAGTACCACAAAATCTTCAGTGTGATCATTTATACCTTATGCACACAGGTGAGTTAAATACATGTTTTTAAAGAGATGTCACGAACTGAATTCAGACGTACAAGTATAAGAAAGGTGTAATGTAATGGACAAGGTAAGAAGAAATGTTACTGACTCGACAACTGCTATCTGGCTGGTGCTTCCCTTGGATCCATGGATAGTCACCTGCAAGCTACCCCTCTCTGTTGACCCCGTGCCGGCTGTCAACTTGATCGTCAGATCCTGGTGATATTCTGGGGAGCAATTGAGAATGAGAGAATATATTCTTGAACTGAAAGTAAACAAAATCACGTCAAATTATCCATACTTTTATTCGAGTTTATAGAATGGCAGCGGGTTCGATTGCGAAGTTAATAGGGAACTGCGCTGAGCACTTTTATGGGCTTGGTCCGAGGAGGATTCAACGCTTGGGTTCGTCTCATGTTGATGGTGGAATGGGACATGTGGTCACAATCACGCCGGCGCCTTCACATTCTGGGGCAATTTTTGGTACCCATTTTAAACTAGGCCGACCTGGAAGCTCGGGGTCAATTTTTTTAAATTGTCACCTCCATGAGCATTTTGTATGTGAACATACGACCACCGGGCTAGCAGGCAAGCGTGCTATCTACCACTCTACGGTGATTAGTTAGTTAGTCTTCAGATCATCCTCATTACACATCGAAGCATTCAGCCCATAACTGTTCGAATCCCCTACTCAGTATCTCCCTCAATGTATAGCGTCGAAGACACCAGTTCTGTGCTAAATGACTATTCTTCTTTTGTCTCCCTGCAAAACGCTTATTTCTGAGATCACACCTTTTGACTTCATGATCTTGGCAATCTGGTCAGGGTTGCAGATTCGAAGTCGTCTTTTTATTCGTTTAAACTCTCCACTTCTCTGAGGGCATGTAATATAGCAGCCCGGCCTGTTGCTGATCCGCTGTCTACAGTAGCCCTGCCCACTTGCACATTTTATCCTACATCCGCGTGTCCTGACACAAAAATGAACCTGATTTATATCAAGCTCCTGCTCCTAGGAGACTCAAACCACTGTCGTCGAGACTCGCCCATCTCGATCTACCTGAGTTAACTCAGGAAGCCTCCTTGGCGAAGTGGTTACGCTGCCTGGCTCACGCACCGAAACGTGTGGATTCGACTCCCGACTGCAACATTCGGTTCACTAGTGCCGTTTCTCGGAGACGCCTGGGGTCGTCGCTGGAGCTATGGAGTTCGTGCTCTGTGCGACGCTTTCGTCAGGCCACCCTGCTGAAAGTGACTGAGTCATATGTGAGAAAACCCAGCGCAATAAAATCTATTCTGCTGCCTTTTAATCTCTTTAATCTCTGAGCATACTCATTGAGTCACCGAGAAATCGCGCATGGCTGAATGTCTCTAGCTCCAGCCAGACTATCGCTGCAGTTGCTGCAATGACTCCATAGGCAGGCTACGTGTTGTTTCTGTGGAACGAACGAACGAACGAACGAACGAACGAACGAACGAATGAACGGACTTTTTTTTTCAAAAGTAACAAATTGGGCACGACGGCTCGTCTTACATTCGACCCTTCAAATTACTCATCTTTCGTTCATCAATAATGCATAATACATTCACATAGAAAAAAAAACATTGTCAAATGAACGTTGTAAACATAAACAAATCATATTACCATGTTCTGAGACACATCCCCCACCCATCCACACATCCCCCACCCATCCACACATCCCCCACCCAACCACACACACACACACACACTCACACACACACACACCCAGGCACACATACATGTCCCCACCCATCCACCCATCCTCCACCCACATAACAGACACCAAAACAACACCCCACCTACACACATTTCCCCACCCACACACACATCGCCAACCCACAACACATCCCCCACACACATATCGGCCCCCCCCCCCCCCCCCACATACACACGCACATACTCAGGCACACATAATTTTGGAAACCATAATTATGGACACCATAATTTATGGAAACCATAACTGTACACCATAATTATGGAAACCATAATTAGCTATGCATTTGACACAAGAAGCATGTGACTAAAGAACCAATGACACACAACCTACCACAGAAGGGCGCATGCGCAGCTGTAGTGAGGAAGTACTTGGTCTGTCCTCCGTTTCTGGGTATGTGCTTGTCAGCCTTAAATCCCATAGTGGCACAGCCAGCAGTGGTACACGCCCGACATTTGTCGTTCTGAAAGTATGTGAGAAACAACATACAGTTTTGCAGTCTCGTAGCAGGGTGTTAGTACACTTGTTTACTGACATATTACATTTCCTCTTGAGTCACTGAAATTATCTTCTTCTTCTTATTCTTTTCTCCTCCTCCTCTTCTTCTGATGCTACTTCTGCTGATGCCTTTTATGAGGCCTTTGCTTTTTCTCTTTCTTTTTTGTTTATCGTTTTCCTCCTCCTCTTCCTCTTCTTTTGATGTTGCTGCTATTTCTGCTGCTGCCTTTGCAGCTTTCCTTTCTTCTTCTTCTTCTTCTTCTTCTTCTTCTTCTTCTTCTTCTTCTTCTTCTTCTTCTTCTTCTTCTTCTTCTTCTTCTTCTTCTTCTTCTTCTTCCTCTTCTTCTTCTGCTTCTTCTTCTTCTTCTTCTTCTTCTTATTATTATTATTATTATTATTCGATTACTGCGTTCACGTCAGGTCAAATCCAGATGGTCACGATGCATTCCACAGTCTCCGTCAGGTCAGTGTGGCATTTCGAGGATCGTGATTGCGACAAACTTGTGAGATCGAAGAGCGGTGTGATAGCTAAAGACTGGAGAGGTCCCGTGTAAATAGAATAATAGACCGGTGTTGACAGTTTTAGAATCATTGTTACAATATGTACTGAGTGAGCAAGTTATGATATATAATCATGTGCTATCTAAATATTAATAAAATGCACGGAGGTGATGTTTCAGACAGTCTTCGAGTGCAGTGACTTGTAGAATCATAATTTGCCTGTTAGAGGCTTGTGTGAAAGTGTATAATAAATAGCAGGTCTCTGACAGTCACATACAGAACACGTGAGACGTCAGATGGTGCGTGATGGTGGAAATTACCATGTGATCACATGCATCCATAGTGGATGAAGATTTACATCGCGAATTGGTCTGATCAGTCACATTCGCTACCACCATGGGTTGTAGTTATTATGCCTTTTTATAAAAAAAATCACAATGTAACAAACAATCGTCTTTGTCAAGACGGCCAGGGGCAGCAGTATACATCTGTCCAACATATTCTCAGCCTTCTCTCTCTCTCTCTCTCTCTCTCTCTCTCTCTCTCTCTCTCTCTCTCTCTCTCTCTCTCTCTCTCTCTCTCTCTCTCTCTCTCTCTCTCTCTCTCTCTCTCTCTCTCTCTCACGGAACCTATCTCTGCGAACTAACTTACAGTAATGCACTCTTTGTATGCATGTTTTAGAAGTGTATATGCAAACCACACTTCCAGCAAAGTTCCCCTTCTATGGACAAGAAACACAGGTAATTGAAGTCCACCTTTCATCGACGACAACAACAACAACTAACGTACAAACAGGTCCCATTTCTACCTGCATAAAATAAATTTACCGTAAGGGCCTCATTCCGTGCACAAAACCTCATTATGTACATAAAGACCTCAATCGGTGCACAAAGGCTTCATTCTGTTCACAAAGACCTCATCCGTGCACACAGACCTCATTCCGTGCACAAAAATCTCATTCCGTACACAAAGACCTCACTCGGTGCACACAGACCTCATTCCGTATATAAAGACCTTATTCTACACACACACACGCACGCACTCACGCATGCACGCACACACACAAACGCACACACACACCAAACTTATAGGAAATAGCTCTTTCCAAGGACAGAAAACAGACTTCAAACAAGAAAAATACCCTTTTCCATGGAAAGAAAACAGATTTACAGCAAGCTGCACTTTCCGTGGATAGAAAACATACTTAGCGAAAACAGACTTACAACAACTGTCCACTTTTCATGGATAGAAACAGGCTTAAAGGAAACATAGTTACAGATACCCCCCCCCCCCCCCACAACTTCCCTGTTTCCATGTCAGAAAACAGGATTAGAGAACACAGAATTACAGAAAGCCCCGCTTTCCTTGGACAGAATACAGGATTAGAATAAACACATTTATAGAACAGCCCTCCTTCCGTGTCAGGGAAAATATTTCAAGAACACAAAATTACAGAACTACCGCTCCCTCCCCCCTTGCATAACAGAAAACAGGATAAGCGAAAACAGACTTACATATAATCCCTCCTTCCGCGTCAGAAAACATAATGAAAGAACATAAAATTATAGAACAACCATCCTTTAATGACAGAAAACATCTTACAGAAATCCTTTCCTTCCATGACAGGATTTACCGAAAACCTATCCTCCAGTTACAGAAAACAGACTTACAGAAAACCCATCCTTCCATGATAGAAAACAGACTTACAGAAAAGTCCTCCTCGCTGCTACAAGGGAACGCCACGAAGGGACACGGTGTGTTGATGCTCTCCGTGTAGAACTTGATGGACCTCAGATGGTTGCAAGCCACAACTTCCTTCAGACCTGTTCATGGGGAGACAATCTGATTACCCACATCTTTCACATCTGCGTGTGTTTCACAAACCAGGGGAGACAATCTGATCACCGACATCTTTCACATCTGCATGTGTTTCACAAAACAGGGAAGACAATCTGATTACCGGTATCTTTCACATCTGCATGTGTTTCACAAACCAGGGGAGACAATCTGATTACCGGTATCTTTCACATCTGCATGTGTTTCACAAACCAGGGGAGACAATCTGATTACCGGTATCTTTCACATCTGCATGTGTTTCACAAACCAGGGGAGACAATCTGATTACCCACATAGTTCACATCTGCATGTGTTTCACAAACCAGGGGTCCCTGCCTTCAGAAGCGGCATTCAGTTGGCTGCGAGGCTTCAGAAGCGGCATTCAGTTGGCTGCGAGCCCTTCTGGAGCGGCATTCAGTTGGCTGCGAGGCCTTCAGGAGCGGCATTCAGTTGGCTGCAACCCTTGCAGCCACGTAAAATAATCAGTTGGGGGTCACACACACATTTGTCTAGTTAGTTAGTTAGTGTAGGTTAGTTCAGTCGACGGATCAACATCACAGCATACGGGTGTAACCCATAAGTACTCCGTTCTACTCCTAACTCAACCCTGAGCCCGGAGAATCTCAACTCAGTGCACGAACTCCGCAGCACCGACGAGAATCCTGAAATACTTTGGGTATATTTTTAACTTGAAATTTTGCCCGGGCAGCGCCATTAGACTACTCTTTTTCGATTTCCAACTGCCAAGGGAATTTTTACGTGTGCAACAATACACACGGGCGTCCGATCTCACTATCCAGAGACCAGGGGAAATTTTGTTACTAGAAGTCCACGTGAAAAAATCCCGGCCCTCACCGGGGCTGGAACCCGGGACCTCCAGCACTAGAGGCGGACAGCATACCTCGAGACCACTCAGCCCCCCTGCACACATTTGTCTATGGTCATTATACATATGTCCACAGTTATGTCCATTTATGGGGTGCAATATGGAAAACATACTGACCACTATCAATATATCCACCGCTACGAGAAAAAGAGTGTCGAAGTGTTACATGGAACCTGTACTTTTGTATGGATGTGAAGCGTGGACAATGAGTAGACAAGCTGAAAAACATCTGATGGCTGTGGAAGTGTGGTTTCTGAGGAAAATGCAAAGAATACCATGGACAGACAGAAAAACCAATGAACAAGTCTTTCAAGAAACAAATGAAGATCGTAAACCGACCGGTTTCCCTGGCCTAGGCGTAAACGTCTTTCTCCGTAATCCCGTATATTCTCGTGAGTAACGTAACCTGCGCGAGAATCGGTAGCGGTTCTCGCCGCGTTGGTAACTTACGAGGTATGTGAGCCGGCCGCTCAGAAAGCAATGGCAAACTACTGAACGCAATCTTGCCTAGTACATCAACAGTAGCTGAAAAATGCTGATATTGACTGCAACGTCCCGTAAGGAATATGCAAAAAAAAAAAAATAATAAATAAATAAATGGGAAGACCTAATACTTGTCACACCAACGGAAGTTTCTGACCGTGGCTTGATTTCATTATAACATACAAATCCTTGTGGCTAAGTGAACAAGCCACATGCCAGGCCCCACGATGGGCTGTTACATCGAGTCCGTCATTCTGTCCATGCGTGCAATTCTGTGGGTAGTCCTTTGAGAGTCGTCGCTGGAGCTAGGCAGTTTGTGATCTCTGGGCAGGCCGCTGCAGGTTTCTGACATGAAACTTCTTCTGTAGGTGCCGGGCCTGGAGAAGGCTCTGGCGATCACGACTCTCCACCATCTCTGTTAACATTTGAACGAAGGTTTGGCGTTGCTTATATTACTATGTGCTCCCCAGCTGTTTCAGTGTTTCAAAATTTTTTGAAAGCATGATACATATAATGTGATACACACAAGAGAATGTGCTGTAGCGCGATACACATAATGTGATAAACAACAGAATGTGCTGTAGCGGGATGTATATAATTTGATAAACACACAATATAATGTGATGTAGCGTGGTGCATATAATGTGATAATCACACTATATAATGCGCTTTAGCGTGGTGCATATAATGTGATAAACACACAAGAGAATGTGCTGTACCGTGATACATATAATGTCATAAACACACATGAGAATATGCTGTACCGTGATACATATAATGTGATAAACACACAAGAGAATATGCTGCACCGTGATACATATAATGTGATAAATACACAAGAGAATGTGCTGTACCGTGATACATATAATGTGATAAACACACAAGAGAATGTGCTGTACCGTGATACATATAATGTGATAAACACACAAGAGAATGTGCTGTACCGTGATACATATAATGTGATAAACACACAAGAGAATGTGCTGTACCGTGATACACATAATGTGATAAACACACAAGAGAATGTGCTGTACCGTGATACATATAATGTGATAAACACACAAGAGAATGTGCTGTACCGTGATACATATAATGTGATAAACACACAAGAGAATGTGCTGTACCGTGATACATATAATGTGATAAACACACAAGAGAATGTGCTGTACCGTGATACATATAATGTGATAAACACACAAGAGAATGTGCTGTAGCGCGATACATATAATATGATAAACACACAAGAGAATGTGCTGTAGCGCGATACATATAATATGATAAACACACAAGAGAATGTGCTGTACCGTCCGTGATACATATAATGTGATAAACACACAAGAGAATGTGCTGTACCGTGATACATATAATGTGATAAACACACAAGAGAATGTGCTGTACCGTGATACATATAA